>PVJA010055018.1:0-11338 GCA_004027025.1 Myocastor coypus | reverse complement strand
TTGGGCTGGGCTGGGACAGGAAGTTAGTCGCGGAAACGCAGAGGCAGGGCAGAGGGTCGCAGGGGCTTACCCGCGGCGGGTGCGCAGGCTCAGCTCCCAGCGTTGGGGTTTGGGCTGGGCTGGGAGGACAGGAAGTTAGTCGCGGAAACGCAGAGGCGGGGCAGAGGGGCCCTGATCCCATTTCTATGGAATTCATCATGAAATATATCAGGTATTGTGAAGGGTCTCAGAGCAATATGAAAACAAAAATCTATATCATGAGCAAAAAAGGCTTGAATAAATGAAGACGCAGCACAGTGATGGGCAGACAGAAGGAATGAAGATTTCCCTTCTCTTCAAATTATTCTGTTAGTCTAAATTCCAATCAGCTTACAGAATGGGTTAGAAAGAATAAAATTACTTGAAAATAACAAGGAACAAAGGAGGGATTTTTATTGTCAGATAAAAATATAATACAGTCATACTTGTGAAATAACAGGCAGAGAGACATTGGGCCTCAATTGCAGAAACAGGCATTAATGTAATTAAAGTGATGCCAAGCCATGAAATAAAGAGTCAGGAATACATACTACATAAAAATCTAAAAGTATTAATTATCAAAACACGCCATGAATAATACAAAAGGCCACAGGTCAAGCTCTGTGGAGCTGTGAGGAGGTGAAGAAGGGGAGGGATCTGACGGACTCAGTGGATAAAGGTTCTGGAGCCCCTGGGAAACATGCAGACTGTTGGTGTGATGATAACTGAGTGTACACATTTTAGACCTTCTCCCTTTCCCATCCCTTTCTGGAATAACATAGCAACTGCCAAACACTGGGTGGTACCGGAGAGGGAGGATGGAAAGGAGAGGCTAACAGTTTGGTTGGAAAATGACAGGGAGCCACTCACAGGGTGCACATTGCAAAGGGTGATGCCTAAATCCCCAGAGCCACTGTTTCGAGCTTTCCAGCTTTACCACATAAGATATTTTCCAAAATCAATGCCAGCTAACTGGAGAGTATCTTGGAATTGCTGCCACTGGGTCAGTGTGTTCGCCATCCACAGGACTCATGACCATCTTCATAAAAGTTGGAGAGGACCCCCACCCATGGACCAAGACCAGTTTGGATGAGCGTGTATTCCAGGCTCAGCGAGTTATTCCAGATTTTGCTGTACCTTTCAAATACTAAATCAAATGTAAATTCCAGAAAATATACACATGCTGGGAACATGACATGGTAATGTCAGCAGGAAAATGTGAGACTATAGTATTTGGAAATGATGAATTCTCTGGAGTTTACAATAAGAAAATAAGGCTAAGAATTCCTGCAGATGAATGAAGGGAGGAAGCTCACAGGCACCTAACATGCTTAGCCTCTCCCGGTACTCAGAAGGCAGTCCTGGTGGGAGTTTGCACAGTATGGAACCAAAAAGAATGAAATTTGTTGCAAGCAAGAGAGTTAAGGTAGGGTCACTCAGATTTGGTCTTAATCTCAGTTACAAAGGATACTGTTGATACTGCTTTCTTTGCAGTGGAGATCTGCTGCACTTACATTACGCCTATAGCCCCCCACCCCTTTTTCTTATATACTGTAGATGCATTGCTCCTGTTGCATTTTCTGGTATGATTTATACTTTGCTCTTTTGAGAGGCCAGTGGTTCCTTGAAAAGAGACCCCTGTGTGCCTTGTGCCTGGGACACAAGCCGTTTTGGATATTTTTCTTGCATAAATTCAGTGACAATATTCAATAAAGATTTATTACTTTGGGATAGTTTTGTGAATGTTGGAAAGTGTTTTTGATCAAATTTATCTTCTTCTTCTTTTTTTTTAAGGAGGAATGAGTCCCTTCTTGGAGTGAGAAAAATGAAAATTAAGGATAGTGCCGTTAGTGGAAAGGCCAACATACATTTTAAGTTCAAAGTTGCAACAATCGACTTTGGAACAGTGAGTTTCCTATGAAGTTTGAATTTTAAATTAATGCAATGAATTGAAGAGAACATGTATTTAGAAATGGTGGGCTATACTATGCTTGATTACAATATGAAAAATCAACAAAATAATTTTATAAATCTATAATACATTATAAATTCTTAAAGATATTTGTGTTTGGTAGTGACAATCAAACTCAGAAACTTTCACTTTCCAGGTAGGCACATCTTCCACTGAGCTATATCCCTGGCCCTAAATTCTTGTTATATAGACATTTTTGTAATAAGATTCCCTTGTATGATACTTCTGTTATTATTATTTCTTTTTGACAGTACCAGGGACTGAATTTGGGACCCTGCACTTGCCAAGTGGGCACTTATGCCATTCAGCTATCTCCTCAGCCCTTTGATAGTAATTTTAATTGAAAGTTGTGAAGAATAACCTTGTTGTAGGACCAAGAAATAAGCATTAGAATATGAATAAGTTATAATTTTGTGTTCAAAGTTTGTTTCATTTTTAACGTTTTTTGTTATTTCCACTATTTCAGAGTACAGAAACGACATCAAGGAAAAGAAATAAAAGAAAGGAAACTCTAAAAGATTATTATGCCAAAAATCCATCCATTCTTGAATTGACAGAACATGAAAGGTATTAACTAATTAACTCAATAAAAGTATACTTGAAAGTTACTATTTGGTATTTGGTACTAAGGACTCAATGGCAAACCAGAAAGATAAAACAACCATCTTCTGTGAATTTGTGTGCCAGTGAAAGAGCACAGTCCCCAAGCAGGCACACAAATGGCAGGCTATAGAGTTACCAGTTCCAGCATCATTGGTGGAGGTGGCAGTACAGATTGGCTGGTTCGGAAACCAAGTTATAAATTAATTTTAGTTATCATAAGATCTAATGTTCTTTAACAGTTTTTAATCGATACATAAATATGTGTATGTATTAACGGGTTACATTATGTGAACTCAATATACACTTATGATGTGTAATGACCAGATAACCATAACCAGCATTTCCATCATCTCAAGTATTTATCATCTCTTTGTGTTGAGATTTGTAGTGACTTCATTTTTTTTTTTGTTTTTTTACTTTCTTTTTTTTTTTGTCTTTTTGAGACAGGGTCTCGCTATGCAGTTCAGACTGGCCTTGAGCTCACTTTTGTAGCCCAGGCTGGTCTCAAACTCACACCAATCCTCCTGCCTCAGCCTCCTGAGTGCTGGGATTTGTAGTGACTTTAAAACATACAGCATTTCTTGTACATTATTGTGCTACAGAACACTTAAATGAATTCCTCTTATCTACCTATATTTTGGCATACATTGCCAGATCTTCTCCTTTGTATCTTATTGGTCTCTAGTGATCTGTATTCCACTCTCCTTTCAAATTTCCTGTTTTTAGCTTTCACAAAAGAGTAAGAACAGGCATTTTTTTGGTCTTTCTGTGCCTGTCTTATTTCATTTAACATGATTTCCTTCACTCCCATCCATGTTTCCCCAAATGACAAGACCGCACTTCTATTTTATGACCAAATAATATTTTATTATGTTTGTATACCATGTTTTCTTTATCTATTCATCCATCAATGGATATATCCATTGATTCCATATTGTAGCTAATATGAACAGGGCTGCAGTAAATATAATAGTACAAGGTATCTTTGATGTAATGATTTTATTTCCTTTGGACAGATACCCAGCAGTGAGATTATTGGATTACATAGTCATTGTAACTTTTGTTTACTGAGAAGCCTTCATACTGTGTTCTGTTGTGCTATGTCCAAATGCCCTTGATAAAACTCACTATGGCAAAAATCTTAGTGTTGTAATGTTATGTGTTGGTGTCGAAAGGAATGACGAGAAGACCTGATGAAGGTAGCTCAAAAGACTCACTGAGACTCATCCCTCAGTAAGCAAAGAACCCCTGAATCAAGTCAGCTTTATTTCAGGTAGTGAGCGTGATCTTGTGTGTAACATTAAAATAAAGAAGGACCATATGCTTAGTCATGAATGTGACCATGAGTTCCATTAACTCCATCCTTACCCCATCATCAGTTTCACACAGGGGTCAATCATTAGCATTCCAAGCAAGGGAGAAAGCAACAAACAGAAAGCCCACAGATAAAACCACTATCCATCACCTGGATTGTTAGTCTTCTGGGATTTTCAGCAACAGACAACAGCTGTCCCTGGGTCCTGTTCATTATACTCTGTTTCTTGAAATGCCAATTAGGCTACATTTACCTGCTTTTATTATTTTTTATGCTGAAAAATCAGGGTGAGGGTTACAGACCGTCAATCCATAACTTGTTGATGGACCTGTCCTCATCACCAAACTGCACAGAGATCACATACCACTATGTTTCCGCTAAACCATGGGGTAACATGTAAAGGATCAAGGTTTTCAATACCATCTGCAACAGATCAGTGTCAGACAACTCTGACAATGGTCTCATGAAAACATCATCAACGTGTGGATGAGACAGGATCTCAGTGGCAACACACTGTACATCAACATTTTGATATAACAACCATCTGTCCCAAATTCTTTATCTTTACAGTCTATGCATCCCTGAAAAGTCCAGCTGTTCTGACTTCTTATGATAAACAGTTTGTTTGCCTTGGCTCAATACCACTCCAACTGCAGCAGCTATAGTGGAGATGGTCATTATTCTTATGAGTCTGGCTATTATGAGTTCATTTACACCATTTGTTCTCTTCTTTAACACCTCCAGCAAATGTTGGGACAGCATCATGGAAGGGAAGTCTTGCCATGGGTGATGCAGTTGTATTGCAAGTTAGATTCTGGTCCTTGTCCTGAGAATATAGAGGTTATCCCTAGAAAAATTAAAGCTAATGGAAGAATTTTAGACATGTATAGTAAAAGGAATTGTGACATGCCATGGTATGGTTAGAAGAGTTTCTTATAAGCAACAGGTGAAGAAAGTGAAAATATACCTGAGCAGAACGAGTTGTGTTCCTTTTAAATAATGAGGTGTTTTTTTTTTTTTTTAATCTCAGTTGCTTTCCTTCTGCCATCTAGGTAGAGCAATAAAGGCTCCAATCTATGATGCTTCCATTGGAAGTATCAACTAGGATAAGCAACACTGGTATTCTGGCAGGATGGCAGAACTGGCTGTCGAAACATTCCATTAGCAGCTTATATCTTTAATGTCCTTTTCTTGGAGAAGAAAAAAATCCCCTTTTCTCTTCCCTTGTCTCAGTATCATTATTTACTAGACTTTTTCCATCAGTGAACTCTTCTATTGTATGGTGGATTTGGAATATAAACCCAATAACCAAAATTATCTTCAACACCAGAAACAATAACAAAGCTATCATAGTGATGTAGGAAGAAAAAGCCAAGTTTTGGTGCATGACTTCCAAATGATATATTCTTCTGGCTCCCTTTGGGTAATGGTCAATAAGGAGCTCAGCATTTGTTTGAGTTTCGGTGTTTAGGTCTGGCCCACAGTGGGAGCATCTGTCCCTCTCATAGTTGCTAGATATCTTACCTTTTGTGTTATCTCTCTCTCTTTTTTTTTTTTTTTTTGAGAACTCATGAAAACCAGAATATCCTATTTTTCCTTTTTTTTAGTTACCCCTTGTGAGAGAATAGGGACATCAGCAAGCTAATACTATTTTATTCTAATTTTTGAGGTATGGGTTTGGAGAAGAACAAAGAGACCTGTGCCAATGTCCAGCAACAGGTTGGATTTTCCTTTGGTCATGATTTCTCAGGGCTCCTCTGTGGAGATGACACAGACTATCTGGCCAGAGGGAGCAGGCAGGCCCTGTGACCTTCAGTCCTACTGAACCATATGGGAAGCTGAATCTGAGCTCTGAGGTCTTCGCCTCAGAGTGCAGTCTCACTTCTAATGGCTGCCTTGGCAGTCAGGGCATGGCTTGTGGGCCTCTTAAGACAGTCCCTCTTATTCTGGCCTGGTTTCTGACAGCAGCAGCAGGTGAACTTTATCGTTGTTGAGCTCTTCTTGGAGTCAAGAGAATCAGACCTAAGATTTGTTTTTTGAGGCCACAACAAGGCGGCCATTTTTTCTGTTTTGTTTTCTCCCTCTAGTTTTCATTCAGTTCCAGCCATCTTAGGAAGAGGCTGTCCAAATGAAAGCTGCAGCCAGAAAATTAGCTTTATAAGATTCAGAACCAATATCTGCACAAGCTTTAATATATTCCTCTAGTGGAACACCTTGAGCTTTCAGTGGGCATATAACCTTTTGACATTTTGAATTAGTGTTTCAAAAGACAAGATTTGTAACAACAAATCCTGAAGATCTAGTTGTCGGACTGTTTTATTAATTGCCTTCCTTAACTTAGAGATAAAATCAACAAAGTGCTCATTCTGAGACTATACTATTTTAGCAAAAGACTTTTGAGCGTTTCCAGGTTTTTTGACTTTCTCCCATACTTTGAAGCAACATAAGTACATCTAAACAACTGCCATATCATCATACTGTAGTTGAGCCGCAATACCAAACCACCCTCCTGAGCCAGTAAACTGATCTGCTGTTATTGTGATGGATGGATTTTGATCTCTGTTTATCCTGTCCTGAGTTTCTGCCTCATCTTTCCACCAGGTACAGAATTGAAGATATTGTCCTGCTTCCAAAACAGTACAGCATAACATTTCCCAATCATGAGGAATAAGCCTATGCTCATCTGCCAATCCTCATAAGTGCCCAGTAACATAACTGGATTGCATTCCATATGCCATAACATCCTGCTTCAACTCTTTGACTATCTGAAAAGCTTGAGGCTGATAATTCCACTGTATATAACCATTTGAGTGTTGCTCATTTGGAGGATGCTGTTGAACCACAACAGGGCAAACTCCCAGTGGTTTATAAGCCTCTGGGGCTCCCTGGCTCCTTCCCTGCAATAAAGCTTTGGTCACTGCACTCCTAAGCCCAACAGCTGAAACGGATTGCTCATACTCATACGGAGGAGCTGAGGGATTAGTTGGGTGAGGCAGAGGTTGAATTTTAGCAAACATTCAGGGTGAATTTAAAATATCTAGTTGCTCCACCAATTTGGATATTGACTGTGTCAAATTTCCACATGATGGAAAAACTCCTGGGTACTATGGGCTTCTTTCTCCCCAACTCACTTTCCTGAGCTTCCAAAAAGTCCTCAGAATCAGAGGTCAGAGACCAAAGGGCTGGAAATGCCTGCTGTACTTTCAAATTCTCTGTTTCAAACTCTTCATCCAGCAAGGACGAATTAAGAGATGTGGTGCTGTCTTCATGTTCTATAGTGTCCTCGTCAACTGAACCCCTTGTAAGACTGCCTTCCTGTGTCTGAGGAATCGGCTGCAGACTTGATTCCTCCAAGTCAGACTTCAGGGGCTCCACAACCAAGACCACACGCTTAAAGGGATAGGCTCTCTCTGCTGGTGTGCTCTGTGCAGAGCTTTCATAACCTGCTTCCAAACTTTTAAGTCTAGAGCACGTTTTCCTTTAGGCTGAAACCATAAACAATGTCTTTTTATAAGGAAAAATAATTCCTCAAAACTTTTTGGTTTCAACTCTAACCACGCTCTTCTGAATAATGTCCGAATAGGATGGACATACTCATTTTCTACTGAAGTGGAGTTTCCCGTTATTCTGACCTTTTCCCGCTGGTCTTGCCTATGCTGGGCGTACTTTTCCTACTCTGTCAGGCCTCTCTTAACTCACCTCTGGTCATCTTCCATGCCCCATGTTGTGCACCACTGGTTGTAATGTTATGTGTTGGTGCCAAAAGGAATGATGAGAAGACCTGATGAAGGTAGCTCAGAGAGACTCATCACTCAGTGAGCAAAGAACCCCTGAAGCAAATCAGTTTTATTTCAGGTAGTGAGCATGATCTCGTGTGTAATCATTAGAGTAAAGGAGGACCATATGCTTAGTCATGAACGTGACCATGAGCTCCATTAACTTCCATCCTTTCCCCATCATCAGTTTCACACAGGGGTCAATCATTAGCATTCCAAGCAAGGGAGAAAGCAACAAACAGAAAGCCCACAGGTAAAGCTGCTATCCACCACATGGAGTCCCAGCTTTCCAGGACTCCCCAGTCCCAGCCTTCTGGGATTTTTAGTAATAGACCACAGCTGTCCCTGGGCCCCATTCATTACACTCTGTCTCTTGAAGTGCCAATTAGGCTACAGTTCAGTTTTTATTTTTATGAATGACTATTGTTTCATTCTTTTTAATGATAAGTTCATTGTTTCCTCATAAACAAATCACATGAATGTCTGTACAATTTCAAAGCATAGTCGTAACTAAAAAAGCATGCATACTACTTTCAGGGAGAAAATCACAGAAATGTATTACAAGGTGTTTTAGTATCAAAAATATAGTTTATCTACTGCTAGATTCACTGTTGTAAAAATGAAACTTTCTGAACTAGCATGTAAATTTAATTGTATCTTTAACAGAATCACCATAGAACTTTTTGTGTCACTTAATGAGCTATTCTAAATCATTTTGTACAAAATTATCCAAGATATGCATGAAGAAAAAAGTTTTAGACTTTTTCTATTGGACAGTAAGATTTAATTTAAAGCTAAAGTAATAATAATGGTGTGATATTAACTCAGAGGGAGATTAAGAGAACAGAGCATGATGGTGACTGCCTGCAGTCCCCCCACACTGGGAGGTGGAGGCAAGAGGAAGGCAAGTGTAAGCCCAGCCCAGGCATCTTAGTGAAATCCCATCTAAAAAAAAGAAGCCCCAACAAAGACAGGCTGATGGTATTGCAGATCGACTGCTAAAACTGCCCAGAAATCTCCAAGCATCTGAGAAAAAAGCATTTTAAGATGCATGTTGTAAGGAGTTAAGTCCACTATCACAGGCACATTTATTATTTATATAATGTCTCTCTTTACCTGCTTAGTGATTTTGATTTTAGTTGCTACAGCCACATAGAGAATAATAAGACCATTTCTTTCTTCTGTTTGCATTCATGTACTATCTCTTTGACTGCTCTTTTTTGTTTACTTAGATTATAATACTCTCTAGATGATGCCATTTATTAAATAGATTATCCTGTTGTCACAGTCACTTTTGTCAACTGTCATATATATGTGTGTGTCTTATTAAAACTATATATATATGATACTTATTAAGAAGTAGTGCTTTCATGCTACTTATTAAAAACACTCATGTTTACTAGGAAACAAATTAACATGTCACTAAAAGCACTGAAAGAACCAAAGCCTCAGAAGCATCTAAATGTAATCCATCCACAAAATGTAAAATATTGTGAATTAAATGATATTATAAAAAAATGCATGTCAAAAGAGAATGCTTTCTTCCTCACATTTGCTTCTCAGTTGTAAAAATGTCTTCCTCTTTCCATCCCTGCCTCGTTTTCCTCCCTCCCTCCCTTCTCCTCTGTTTATCCAGACTCTCTATAATGGGCTGGCCACTCTGATGTACCTGCCAGGCCCTGTGGTTACGCCACGCCCTTCTCCAGTGTGAGGGAGGGAGGGTGGTGCTCACCCAGTCAGTGGGACAGAATATCACCTACAGAATGAACCAGATTGGTGAAGTGTTTTCAAGTGATGCTTCCCGTGCCCAACTGACTACAAAAATAATCGCCCTACTTGAGTTTCCATTGGAGTGATTTTTTTTTTTAAATCAAATATACGTTATACTTAATAATGGCCTATTAGGTAAAATTTGATTTTTTTTCCTGGAGTATATTGCAATCATGTCATGTATATTTGACTGATGTTTTATTTCCTCTAGAGTCTAACAGTGTTAGACAGAATTTTGCTCTATTGGTTTTTTCCTTAAGGACTAGTACAGAGAAATGATTTTCTCTTTTAATACTGAAGTTAGTTGATGAATGTGAACATTGAATTGTAACGTATTTGTCTATTCCTGGTGGCCCTGTGCTGATGGAAACGAATAGTTTTGGGTTCAGCTGAAACATCAGAGGGCATGGAAGGTGGCATGCAGTGCTGGTCCCTGGTGCCTAGTGCTCTGTCTTCTTTTCCACCCTATTTCACCATCTGCAAGCCAGAAGCATTTGCATAAGGATGGTCAAGTGACTTCTTGAGTTATATTGTACAAATTGGAATCATTCTTTTTTTTTTTTTTTTTTCAATGTCTAGAAGTTTTTATGAAATTTTAAAACTTTCTCTCTTGGCAGACATAAGAGACCTGATGTTAGGAAAATAGCATATCAATGCCTGATTGAGAACTTGAATCCTCTGATATTAAATTATGTTAGAAGAAAAAGGTTTCACCAAATATTTCTTGACGAGATGCCCTGGAGAGCTCAGATGAACTTGTATCTGGCACTGACACATTTCCACCTGTTCCTACAGAGGCTAGGGGAGCGTCTGAAGATAAAATATGGCACTTCACACATGATGGTCAGGTATCGTACATTACTGATAAGTTGTGCTTTTTTTAAAAAAAATTTATTTATTTATTTATTTTTTCTTGTTTCAGAACCTTTATTTGTTTATTCACTCATTTTTATGGCCGGCTCAGCCCACCCCGAGGGCAGGGCTGGCGCAGCATGTGGTGCTGGGGATTGAACCGCGGTCCCTGAAGCCACCCAAGCTTCCCAAGCACCACTTTAGACCACTGAGCTGTCCCGCCGGGCCCCAAATTGTACTTTTTAAGTCTCGCAAATATGGATTGTATGTTTGTTTGAGGTCCAATGTTCATGACAATTAATGAGATTTACATTTTTATGTTGGCATAGCTTTCAGTGCAAGGGTAATGTGTAATAAATGTGTATATTAGTAGGGATTAGGTGAATCTATTTTAGAGATATTTGAAGCCCCTATAAATAGAAATCATAGTTGCTCATATAAGCTACGTTTTCCACATTAATTCAAAAGCTATTGTTGAGTTCTCATTGATTGTCTTTGGCTAAGTACTACGGGAGATAAAAGATATGGAATACTATGTAACCATTAAAAAGGTCACTTAGAATTATTCATCAAAAATACATACCTATTAAAAACAGGGTACCTATTAGATACAAACATTTACTGGATACAGAACATTGAGTTAGGTGCAGTGGATGTGCAAAGAAGATTCTCTCTCTCTCTCTCTCTCTCACACACACACACACAGATGGATAGGGTACATCACAAATGTAGTAGATAGAGCATGTCACAAATATTCATTAATAGCTATAATTAACGGTAGAAGGTCAAGCACACTCCAAGCAGTCTTTGTTCATAGATAGGCTTTAGGCTTTCCCCTGACTGGATCTAACAGGAAAGGTTTCATGGGAATGGGTGAGCAACCCGAGTCCTGCTAGACAGACCTGGTTTTAAAATGTGTGGATAAGAAATAGGCATTTACTAGTTACAAGAATACAAGGCAGAGCCCAACTAGGAAGCAGCGGATGAGAACCCCAGTAGTCCAGGGTGCATCAAAGGAAGTGAAGTAATTAG
>PVJA010055017.1:0-11257 GCA_004027025.1 Myocastor coypus | reverse complement strand
AAAAAAAAAAAAAAAAAAAAAAAAAAAAAAAAAAAAAAAAAAAAAAAAAAAAAAAAAAAAAAAAAAAAAAAAAAAAAAAAAAAAAAAAAAAAAAAAAAAAAAAAAAAAAAAAAAAAAAAAAAAAAAAAAAAAAAAAAAAAAAAAAAAAAAAAAAAAAAAAAAAAAAAAACAACTCCACCCAAGGTTGATGTACCTCACAAACTATCTTTTAAAATTCACAGAGAGAGTCTGATAAAATAGCAAAGTGGATTAAAGCACTTGCAAGCAGGTTCAAGAGACTGAGAATCAATCTTATGGCCTGCTTTGCTGACCCTGCCACAGCATACAGAGATAATTGAGACTAGGTGTGGCGATGTGTGCCTGTAATCCCAGCTCTTGTGAGGCTGTAAACAGGTGGATCATTACGAGTCTGATCTAGTAGTGAAACCCTAAACACTGTGTAGACCTTTCCCTAAAATGCAAAAGAAAGAAAGAAAGAAAAAAGAAACTACAGAAACCTTATAAACACATGGAAACTAAATAACATGCTCCCCCCCCAAAAAAAAAAACAATGGAGCACAAACCAAATTAGAAAAGAAACTAAACAGTTTTTACACTAAATGTTAATGCTAATATAGCACAGAAAAATTATGGGACAATGAAATCTTTCATACTGAACTTCAAGTTTTTAGAAAAAGAAGAGCAGATCATGTCAAAAGCTCATATGAGGGAGGAAATTATAAAGATTGGAACAAAAACTTATGCAGTGGGAATTAAGAAAACAGTACAAAACAACCAATAAATGGAAGAGTTGATCCTTTGAAAGATTACCCTTAGCCAAAGTTATCAAAATAGGAAATAAAAGCCTCAGATCAAAGCAATTAGGAATAAAAAGAATGCAGTCACAACAGGTCCTGAAAAAACTCAGTACTTACTTCAAAATCTCTATTCTAATAAGATGGAAATTCCTGAAGACGTACATAGTGTCCTAGATGCACACGAACTAACCAAGCTAAATTAACAAGCTATAAAAATTCTAAATATTCATGAATGAAATTTTAAATATAATTAAAGATCCCCTAACAAAGAAAAACTCAGACCCTGACAGATTCACTGCTAAATTCTAAAAGAAATTTAGAAGACAATTTATGTCACTGCCTCTCAAATACTTTAATAAAACTGACATGGAAACAATACTTCCAAATTCATATATGGAAGCAAACATGGCCCCATTACCAAAAGTAGAGGAAGATCCAGCTCAACTTCGCTAATGAACACTGATGCAAAAATCCTCAATGAAATACTCACAAAGAGAAATAAAAAAATCATCAACATTATACACCATTATGAAATGGGATTCATCCCAGGAATGTTTCAACATACCCAAATCAATAACTGCTGTACGCCATATTTACGGAAAATGTCCATGCTTATCTCAACAGGAGCAATAAAAGCATTTGGCAAAGCTCAGCAACCCCTCAAGATAAAATTCCTACAGATTAGATGGGCTTTATTACACTCAGATAAAAGTTCTCCATGACAAAACCATAATCAGCATCATTCTAAATAGACAAAAGCTGAAAGCTTCCACTGTAAAATTATGAATATGACGAGGATTCCACTGTCACCATTATTACTCAATATCGTTTTGGAAATCTCAGCCAGAGCAATTAGATATTAGAGAGAAATAAAATTAATAAACGTAGGACCTGAAGAAGTTATTTTGTCATTAGTCTGGATTTCATAGACTCTCAAATCCAACCAAAAGACATCTATATTTAATAACCAAATTCAGTAGCATAGCTGGATACAAAGTCATCACTTAGAAATCAATAGCATGCCTATACATCAGTAATTGACTCAGTGAAAGAGATAATGGAAATAACCCCTTTTGTGGTACATCCACAAAAATCGCATAAGTAAGAGTCAATCTCATGAAGAAAATAAAAGATCTCTCTCTTAAAATGTCTGGTACTCTGTAAAGGGAAATTAAAGAGGGTATCAGAAAATGGAGAGATAGAGGTGGCAAGACGGTTCAGCGGTCTATGGTGCCTGCTTATGCAAGCTTAGGCAACCGCAGGCTTGGATCCCTGGCACCACATGCTGCGCCGGCCCCACTCTCAGGGCAGGCTGAGCTCGCAATAATACAAAAAAAAAAAAAAAAAAAAAAGGAAATGGAGTGATATCACTCGGTCTTGGGCAAGAACAATTAATGTAGTGAAAAAATCCCTATAATTCCAAAATTCTTATACAGATTTACTGCCATTCTAATCAAAATATCAATAGTATATCTCACAGAACTATACAAGACAACTGTAAAATTCATTTGCAAACAGAAGAGACCCAGAGTAGAAGTGTGACTCTGAGCAAAACAAAGATAATGCTGGTGGCATCACAACCCTTAACTTTAAATTACATTACAAAGCTACTATGGTAAAACAGCACAGAACTACAGGGGAAAAAACGGAACTGTGGACCAATGGAACTGAGCCAGGCTGCAAAAGTATCTCTGCTTTAAATTTGAAGTGGAAGGGTCTTTCAAGTTTAGCTCAGTGGTTTAAACACCTGTGCAGGCAATCCCAGTCAGGTACAGGGGACATAGGTCGATCCCCACACCCACTCTTAAGGCTGGCTGAGCCAGCCAAAACAATAAAACATTTCTCAACTTTTAGGAGCTGGGGAGATCGCTCAGTAGAATAAGCGCTTGCCTGGCAAGCAGAAGGGCCTGAGTTCAATCCCCTGTTCAGAAAAATAAATAAATACATACATACATACATACATACATACATACAGTGGAGGCACATATTAACTGGGAGAAAAAAGTCAGTTTCATAAATGCTGCTCAAAAAATTGACTTTTTGTGTGCTATTACAGCCTTGCTTGAGGGGTGCCCTGAGCTGGCCATTGAGACTGGGCATGGTGGCAGGGCCTGTAATCCCAGCACTGTGGATGGCTGAAAACAGGAAGATCACTATGAGTTCAATCTACATAGTGAGACTTTGTAGACCTTGTGCTAAATACAGAAAGAAAGAAAGAAAATTGACAAATTTGACTTTCTTCACACCAGATACAAAAATTAGACCATGTTTGTCACTGTACATTAATTTAAACTGAGGATGGATCAATGATCTAAATATTAAAAAGAAAACAGTAAATCTTATAAAAATTAGCTTAAATAGATTTCTGGAAGACATACATGCAGGCACAGATCTTATGAACATAACATTGTTTGCAAGGGAAATGTTGCAAAGACTCAACAACTGGTATTTCATCTCATTAAAAAATACTTTATCATCACAAAAGAAATTATCAGCAGAAAGAAAAGAACCCAAAATCTGGGGGAAGGTTAGTAATCTTTTCCTCAGATATAGAATAATAATGATGATGTATAAAGAATTGTGGTAAAGAAACTGCTCACAGGGAAGAAACAACTGGAAGGAGAGAAAGAAAAAAAGAAAACAAAGAAGGAAATGAAAAAAAAATACGTATGTCTGTACATGGAAAAGCTTGGACAATGTATAGCTGATTTCTACTGATCTAGTAAAAGGAACAGTTCATGCTTATTACTTTTTCTTTCTTTTAATTTTTTGAACAATTTTGCATGCTACAATCTGAACAATTAATCTGAAGGCAACAATATGTGATACAATAACCATTGTTCAATTTCTACCATTTTGTTTAGTAAATTTCTGCATCTTTTCTAATTTGTTTTTACTATTGTACACTCTCAAAAAAAATTTTAAATTGAAAAAAAAAAAAATCCTAGATGCCCCAAATTGAAAGCCTCTAATGAAAAGTGGGCATCTGAAATGGATAGACACTTCTCTGATGAAGTAGAAATGGCTAATAATTATGTGGAAAAGTGTTCAACATCACTAGTCATTGGAGAGCTACAAATTGAAACAATGCCAATATTTTAGCCTGCTCCAGAAAGTCTGGGTATTGTTATGAAATCAAGCAATAACTAATACTATAGAAGCTCTGGGTGAAAAAAAAAAAAAAAGAGAGGAAGCCTTACCATTGGCTGGCTGGAGTGTAGAGTAGTACAACAACTGTGCAGATCAATGTGGAGATTACTGAAAAAACTAAAGCTAGAGGTTCGATTGAACATACTTATTGCCTGTTATGGAATCTTTCTGAAAGAATTAAATTAAAGAATTTATACCACAGCAATGTAAAAACAATCGTGTTAATAGCCATACAGTTGGCAAGACCTAAATCTTGAAACAGCCCAAATGGCTATCAGCTGGGGAGTATACATACAAGATGTGTTTTATTAATGCAATAGAATAAAGGAAGATGAACGTGAGGCATTTCCAGCTACATGGATACGCCTGAGGCCGCACTCGAGGGAACTGATGGAGCACGCATGTGTAATTACCACGTTGCGCCTGTGGTGTGAAAAGCTGAAAGTGCAAAGATCAGCATGTTTAACAGAGGTTTGGAAAGAGGGAAAAAAAAAATGTTTGAATGAGAAGGAGATCAGACCAGTAAGGAGTAGGGAAAGAAAGAGGATAAAAAGAAGGAATAGAGTCTAGAGAGAGAAAAAATGGAAATAGCTTTTGCAAACAAGCAACCAAGAGGGGTTGATGAAAACAGAGAAGAGTGGAAAACAAGTAAACAAGAAAAGGACAGGTTTGTACACAAATTCCCTGAAATGAATGTTATCATTACATATCTAAAATATACTAATAAAATAAAGAAGTCCTAAACAAGAGATTTAGGCTAAACTAAGCTGTGGACTAATTTATTAACCAGCACACCATTAATCCCAGCGCCACATGCTGTAGACCCAGCCATTTTTTGAAAACACTCAATGTATGACTACATGAAGCTTTTGGGGGACTCATAATAGATGCTGTGTGCAGAAAACACATCTTTTATGTATTTTATTAAAAATACTCTTTATCTTCTTGTCTTCTAAGTAGTTTTTATGGCAGTTATACCTGCTTGAAAGATCTTATTAAAATATTTCAGATATTTTCTTATTTCTGTTTGTCATATCTGCCAAAAGTTTATTTCCCTGTCCTCAGCTATCAAGCTATCTTTTTCAATATAGATCACTCTTTCAGCTTCATCTCATTACTCATTTGCTTATTCTATTGAAAATAAAAAAAAGTATCCAAAGATCAGTCTGCTTCTTTGGCAGGAGCGGTGGCATCAGGAAGGTCCACAAGAGTTTGGGGAAACAGAAGTTGTGAGGCTCCATGACTTGTAGTGTGTGACAGATTTTGAGAACAGAAGAGATTGAATACTCACATACTGCTCCCTATTTTCCCATCGCCCCTATCCCAGTGTTCTCCTCAGTAAACCAAACTGTCTTAATCACATCTCAGAACAGATAATGGACAGAAATGACGCTGTTACAACACAACTAACCTGATGGCAAAGAAGTCTGTAGACAGGCTGGAATTTATAACATAATTAATGAATGTCATAGCATCTAATAGAAAAGAGGTCTTTTATGAGCTGGGAATTTCAGGCTAACATCTCAAGAATATGTCTCAGACAGCCATTAAAAAAAATAGAGAAAAGAAAAACCTACAAAGAAGTAGTATCTAAGTCAAAGAATGTTTTACTGAACAATAGTGCTTCAATTTGAGTTAATCACTCTAGTACTCTATAAAACAGTAACGCCACCAGTATTTAACATTAAACACACAAACCACACATACAATACTACACACAATTCCATTTGGTTCAACCTATCACATAGATAAATAGTGCTAGCAACAGTAAATGGGATGAAATGAATTTAGAAAAAAAATATTAGAAGATTGCAGAAGTTTTAAGAGAAAAAAAGAAGCAAAATATTTCAAGGAATGTATAGAACTCAGTATGGTTCGTATACATAATTTCAGCACACGGGAAGGCCTACACAGGCGGATGGCAAATCTGAAGTCAGAGAAAAGGAAATAGAAGCTAACTCAATGAGAAGACTGTAGGGTCCACTTCTAGCACTGCAATAGAGAAAAATGAGAGATTATATCAGATGGTATTACAGGTAGAAACTTATATCATGATCACACCCATTTATACCTATTTGCTATTTTGTATTTTTAATGACTATTTCTGGAAATCAACAACATAACAAGTCAAGTCCAAAAATAGGCAAGACTCACAAAAAAAGTGAAGCCATAGGAAACATTGTGAAAGTAGAAAAGGAGTTAATAATTTTGAAATCTACAGATTTTCACATACAATTTTACTTACTTTGGAATGTGTCTCCATGTGTATGAGATAAGACAATATATGTCATGCTTAGAAACTTCAAGGGCAGAATAGGATATTGGGAAATACTTATCAAGGTGGATGGCAGAGAACAGAAGTTACCATGGGTTACTCCTGCATGATAATTTGAGTTTGATTTCAATAACCATAGTGATGATAGTTGTAACACAAGGGGAGTTTACTTAATACCGTGAAATTGTATGTACAAGATGTTCACTGAAAGTCTTATAACTTGTTCCCTGAAACTCTTAAAATTGGTAAGCTTCAGATTATATATATTTTATCACAATTAAAAATGGAATAAGGGGAGCTGGGGAGATAGCCCAGTAGAATAAGCACTTACCTGGCAAGTGCAAGGGCCTGAGTTCAGTCTCTGTTTCTGAAAAAAAAAAAAAAAAAAAAAAGGTTAAAAATAAAAGAAAGGCCCAGTAGCTAGAAAGCCAATCTTACTTATTAGCTAGAAAGCCACTCTTACATAGTCAAGGTCCCTGGCTTCTAGCCTCAGTGTTATAAACGTATAAAAATAAAACATAAATGAATAAAGGTAGTAAAGAAGTGGTTCATGAAAATAAGTTATTGAAGAAAAATAACAACCAGAGTACTGGACATATAGCTCAGTGGATTAAAGCACTGCAAGCAGGCACAGAGACCCAGGGTTTGATCCCTGGACCTGACGTGCCAGCCCTGCCCCAAGGGCACAGAGTCAGCAGTTGAGACTGGGTGTGTGTGGCGAGCACCTGTAATCCTCGCTCTTGGGAGGCTATAAACGGGCGGAACACTACGAGTCCAATCTAGTAGTGAGACCCTAACACCCTGTATCCTCTTTCCTAAAAACACAAAAAAGGAAAAGAAAAACCAGTGAGATGGTGGGTATCATGTAGAAAATATTAGCAATAGATTTACCACTGCAAGAACTCTTTGCTATATAGGCTGGCATGCTGAAGAGAGGAAAAATGACGTTGCAAGAGCTAGAAACCCGAGGAAGATGTAGCTGCTGCCACGCATGCTGCCCAAGAGGTGAGAGGAAAACCGCTCTCAAGATTCCTCTCTTCTCAACCTTCAATTTCTCACTCTAGACTTACTGGGGCCCAACTTTCGTGGAACCAGCCGGATCAAGAGATGGAGAGTACAGTTTGCAGGATTTAGTCCCTAAAATATGGAGCCAAACAGAGAAGAGACAGAGAATACAGCTGGCAATCGGCAAGAAAAAGTGAAGAAAAAAAAACCACTGATACAACAACATCACTGCACCCTACGCAGTTGAGTACATTTCAAAGGATTAAAATCAAATATATGAGGCTTTAGGTAGATTATAAAACATATTACGATATGAAAGATCAAAATAAATATTCATCTGATACATGACTACTGCAACGTCACAGAACTTAAAACAAACCGTGTTTCTCAGTTTACTGAGCAGAGCTAATTTTGTGCTTATCAAATAAATAGTAACTTAAAAATTCACACCATCAATGTTTTCCTCAAAAGAATATAACTGTTTCCTCACAATTCCCAAGCACCTTATTCCTTGTAAATGTCTGTTCCTCTCCTAGTTAATGTCATTATTTTGACCTATCTGCCTCACTCTCTCAACATAATAAATGCTCAAAAAACATCTTGACTCCCTGACTCCTAATTTTGCTAACCTGTGAACTAGTCTCAACTGTGCAGCTAAGAGAACAGTTTACAAAAGAGCTCATACCTAGATGCTCTTACCTATAAAATCCATCCACATGCATTTTCATTAATAGCACAAGCTGTCCAATCTTTCATCTGTAGTAGGGTTAGTGCAAATCTTCTGGAAAGGACCAGATGGTACACGTTTTAGCCTTTGCAGGTCATATTGTCTGCATTTGAACAGAAGAATTTTGCCCATCTAGTATATTAGTATCCAAAATGACTTTTAAATGAATGACAAAATGTCTATGCTGCCATAATACTACATGCACATTGAAACTTCAGTGTTATAACATTTTGTGTGCCCCCTGAAAAAAAGTTCTTTATGTTTTGTTTCCTGTTATTTCCAGTCAGGTCAAACAATGCAAAACCACATCAAATAAGTTTCTTAACTGGCAGAGACAAAAAAGTAGGCTACAAACTCTAGTTTACAACGGTAGTATTCCTAGATTTGGCCCTGGGTACATTTTCACTGTGTCTGTTCCTAATCTCAATATTCCTCTGTGGTTTCTAATGTCCTTTGAGGCAGATTTCCTCTTCCTTGAATGATTCTATGCTGCTGAGGTCCTGCTCTGAAACTCGCACCCAGGCCATTAGTTTTGAGTCCACTTATCCAGTAATTTTCTACTGATGTTTTTCTGAGATACTGTACTGAAATTATTTATAAACATTTGTCTTCTCCACTTTTTCCTGAATGAAAACAAAGGTTTTGCATTAGCTGAATTTTCATCACCAGAATTTTGCACAATTCTTCAACTGTAGCAAATTTGTAAAAATGGTTTTCCATTGAATGAATAGAGCACAAATCAACTAAAATGAAATTAAATTTTTGTTCTGTCAAGTACATGCCATGGCCAGGCGTGGTGGCTCACGCCTGTAATCCCAGCACTCAGGAGGCTGAGGCAGGAGGATCGGTATGAGTTCGAGACCAGCTTGGGCTACAAAAGTGAGGTCAAGGCTAGCCTGAACTGCATAGTGAGACCCTGTCTCAAAAAGACAAAAAAAAAAGAAAAACAAAAAAGTACATGCCATGAAGCTTGGCTGTCGCAGTGTTTCCCCGTCTGTCCTTTATTGAGCAAGTTTGGCTGAGAGTATCATAATTAAAAATGCATTTTACTGTTCCTGCATAGTCAGCACTACTCTGGGGAGTGGTCATGCTGGCAGGTGTGGCTACAAGAAAAACATAGCGTTTTTCATGTTTCAGTTTCCTAAGGGCTACTTATTGCTTTGAAACACAGATTGTGATAGGAAATGCAGTGATGGTTACCACTGGAAACACTAGTAACCAGAGATCTCTGGACACATACACTTAAAATATCCGGAAAACTAGCACATCCATTCAACTGTCATTGGGGAGCAGGAAGTAGCTGACTGTGGGAAGTCATTTTATGGCATTACTTGCACTACTTTGATGGAACAAACTGGTAAAGAGGACAATGCAAACTTTAAATGACTTTCCCTTTAAGGATCATGCAGATCATAAAGAGCTTGCCCACCAAAGGTGGCATTCTGGTGTGCATCCCGGAAAGATTCTGAGAGCCACTGTTGATCCTAGATGAGGTTCTCAAGACCAACTGCAAGACTTTATGCTTTGTGAGCAAATGTGACATGAAGGCAAATTTACACTCCTTTGTATGTTGTGAGCAAGGCAGGAAAATATGATAAATTCAAGTTGTACACTGGAAAATATGACCGGTATATCAAGGCTTAAATATGTGATCTCAGTGTTTTTGTTTGTTTGTTTCTTTGCTGTGCCGGGGGTCCAACTTGAGACCTTGTGTTTGTCAGGCAGGATCTTATGCTGCTGAGCTATCTCCCTGACACTAACATGAGAAGGATTTATTTACTGAAAACAATAATTCTGAAGATTAAAAACAAATAGACATCACATTGGTTCTGCACCCAGGCACCCTGAGCTGAGCTAGTGACTGAGTCCAGCAGTGGTGGCACATGCCTGTAATCCAGTGCTGTGGAGGCTAAATCCAAGAGGATCTCTAGAAGTCCAAGCTGTACAGAGAGACCCTATACCAAATACATAAAAAGAAAATGAAAAAAAAAAGATAAACTTCTATTACCATGAAATATTTCAATATTTCAAATATAGTTTTATTAAGATAACATTTTATAGTCCTCAACAAAACTACATTTATTTTTTATAAGTTTGAGGTAAAGCATGTAATGGCCATGGGCTTACTAACAAACTGTTCAGGAAAACCAGAAGAATCAACTGTTGACAGCTAAATGTGGCAAAGAGAGATAAAAATCACTTTTTAGGCAGTCTGTATCAGATTTCAGAGGTGAAAATGCTATTTTCTGGCCCCTCATTTGATAGAGATGTAAGAAGAAAATATTGGGTTACAGTATGGAAGAGTGCAACTTTACAGTGTAAAGTGCCAAATCATAGATGATGGATTTGGGAAGTTCAACGAAGAAAAAAGACAACTATGATGTATGTCAGCAATATATATTTTAAATGTGAAGGGATTCAGGGTTGGCCCTCTCCTGTTGCCTATTGGACATTTGCATAATATAAAAGAAAACATACTAGAGTCTAGTTCTTTCTTCCTTTTTTTTTTTTTTTTTTTTTGAGACAGGGTCTCACTGTGCAGTTCAGGCTGTCTTTGAGCTCACTTTTGTAGCCCAGGCTAGCCTCGAACTCGCAGCGATCCTCCTGCCTCAGCCTCCCAAGTGCTGGGATTACAGGGGTGAGCCACCACGCCCGGCTTTTTTTTTTTTTTTTTTTGAAGTTTATTTTTTATTCTTTTAAATGTATTTAGGACAGGGTCCATACGGTCTTACTACATAGATTGAGCTTATAGTGGTTCACACTCTGGCCACATAGAATCCAGTTCTTAATGGGTGGTACCATATTGGCCTGACAGCTTTCAGGTGTGTCAATTTTTAATTGGATTTCTTTATTCTTCCCAAGCACTGGTCTTGCACCCAAGGCTCTCACTATGAACTGTCTCTTTGACTCCCTAGAGATAGCCTCTTTACCCAGCACTTGGGAGGCTGAGGCAGGAGGATCGTTGTGAGTTCGAGACCAGCCTGGGCTACAAAACTGAGCTCAAAGCCAGCCTGAACTGCACAGTGAGACCCTGTCTCAAAAAAAAAAAAAAAAAAGGGGGCCGGGGATGTATGGCGCAGCGCCTGCCTAGCAAGCGCAAGGCCCAGAGTTCGATTCCCGGTACCAAAAAACAAAATAGTAAAAAGACCAAAAAATGTCCCTTTGGAAAAAAAAAAAAAAAAAAAAAGATAGCCTCTTTTTTTTTTTTTTTTTTTTGTGGGACCAGGGTTTGAACTCACGACCTTGCACTTGCCCAGCAGGCACTTGTAGCTTGGAGCTATCTCCCCAGCCCCAAGATAGCCT
>PVJA010055016.1:0-11337 GCA_004027025.1 Myocastor coypus | reverse complement strand
AGGTCAATAAAGACCCAGGATATAAGAGAACCTGTGCTGTAATATCCTATAACTCAGAGGTGTCTCAAATTTCCTGGTCAAGGAGATTATGGGACCTCAGAGGAAAGGGATGAATGAACTGCAGTGCGTCTAAGGAGAGTCACCCAGAGAAAAACATTCTCTCAGGCTTTCACAGAAAGCAAAATGGCCAAGCAATGGCTGTGACTTGACCCGAAGGCTGACACTAACAACAGTACTACAAAGTACTGTCTATGGTCCCAAACTTTATCCTGAGGGGATTTGACCCTGGAAGATACAAAAAAAATGATCATTTTGTTATACAGGTCTTGCTTCAACTTGCCCTTGACCACCCAGCAAGAAAAAATATGCTTAATTACAATGCATGAAACGCATAGCTAGATTGGTGAGATGTGCTTTGGGAGGCTTAGATTCAATAGCCTCCATCATCACAAGCTTCACATTGCAGAACATTTGACTGTGTATGTATCTGCTTCCGCTTAGTCCAAAGAGAAATATATTCTTTTCCTTTTTTTTCTAAGCAACAACAATAGGGAGGTGGGTCATGCCCACACACTGTACTCTGTAGAAAGATTATGAGGACAATATGCAATATGTCAACTTTCAAAAAAAAGAAAGGGGAAAAGAAAAAAAAAGCAATGTTGATTTAAAGGGGTTAACGTTTAATTGTTTGATCAATCTTATATACCTATATGTATTAATCTAAACTGATCTGATGATGAAAATATGTAATATAACCATTGTTAAATTTAAACAATAAAAATATTAAATTTAAAAAAATTGTATTTTTACATTTCATTGACATATGTTAATTGTATATATTTATGAGATGCAATGTGAAATATACATATATATTCTTTGTAATACTTCCATCTTAAGACATATGTTGCTAAAGTGAACATAATGATGTAAATATTTTGACAGGAATTATATTTAATTTTTCCAGCATCTCTTATGTACAGTCTAACAGAAGAGTGAACTATATGTTTAATAATTGTTCAACTGATTGAGTTTTTTGGTCAGTTAATGTATTTGAATTTTGACCATATGCTTTTCATTTGATTCATAGTTAGTCAATAATGAAGGTAAGAATTGCATAAGTCTATCTTCTGCCTTCAGTCTTAGACAGAGAAGCCATATCACAGCTCTCATATCCATACTGTGCATTGCTTGCATTTGTATTTCCAAAACTGCATCTGTCCTTTTTTTTCAGACTGGGTCTTGCTATGTAGCCTAATCTGGCCTCAATCAAACCCATGGTAATCCCCCTGCCTCAGCCTGCTGAGGGCCAGAATTACAGGCATGCACTCCCATGCCTTGCTCTCTTTGTCTTAACGCACTCAAAATTATAGGGCAATGATTATTACAGCAGAGTCTATATAGGGCAACATACATGATTGCAGCCTTATACTTAGTAGCAAAAGGTAGCTGATTGTTTTGTTCCACCTTAGAGTGAAGAAGTGTACAGTAAAAATTTGATACTGGCTGATGATTCTGCAACTTTGTTATACTTTAATTGTCTAACACTAAGACTTTGGCAGGCAGTCAAGAGACATTTCACTCCCTGTAATTTCACTCTGTGGAAAAAAGAGGTACAAGTGTGTTTCTTCAGTCACTGTTGCTGTTAGGGAACAGAACTTGTGGCTCTTTGCAGATTGAGATAAAAAAATGTTGCTTAATTTCATGATTCTTTGACATTATGGTTTTTTGCAAAATACCACTGAATGTAAAAATAATGTGGAGTCATGAAACTCAATTCTTCGCGCTTGTATTTGACCATCATAAACGTGGTAATGCCCCCTAATGACTAGGAAAGGTGGGGCAGTACACATTCAAAGGCAAAGGCATGCTTCCAAAGCTTTCTAAGTTGGTTCTCCATAATATGTAGTTTCCCCTTGATCACAAAATACCAAATAGCACCGTTTTATCCTGTTTTAGCCCTGGACAATCTTGATTTTCAGTGTATGTAGTTACTTATTAAATTTCAAACTTTCATGTTTCAAAAAAAGCATCTTGGAATATATCTTTACATGTATAAATAATTTAAATATTCTTAAAAACAATACCAGCAAGGACACAGGAACCACTGATGTTTTGTCTTTGTTTGAGCCTTGACCTTGTGGTAATATAAATGCAGGACTTTCTTTTACAGTATTCTCAAAATAGCTAAACATTAGTTCATGGGTGAGGGAATTGTAACAGGAAATGCCAGAACATGGACAGTCCACAGCAAATAATTATTTAATGTTTGATAATACACTTATGCCCAACACACCAACTGGAACCTTGCCCAGTCATGAAGAGAATGGACTGGTTCTAACATTGCTTTCCACCCCCTGTATGTAACTAAGGGCTCAGGAGAAGGTTTCTCTTTAGTTTGGAGCCATCCTAGAAAATTATATCTGATCCCATAAATAAAATTATATGGATTATGTGTGCAGAAATGCTTGTATTTCTTGAAATATAGCCCCAAGATGTCATGCATTCATGATATATATATTATCAGATAACAAAAAATTAACCATTACTATGTATTTTTTACTTTCTGTATATTTGCTACAAATGGAAAAGACAGCCTTTATTTTAGATGACCAAACATAGCTTGAAGATTCAATTTCCAGACACTTGAAAGTGTAAACAGAATGACAAGAAAACTGACTGGTTTGTACTCTGAGTAATTCCATTTAAAATTAACATGCACAATTTAACTATTGTTGTTCTCTTATTATTTTGTTATATTTTGTCACTACAAAAAGAAGAAAGTTGGCAGAATCAAAGAGGAAAATGTCATGGATAGTGACAATGGTAATTACTGAACTGTTAATGTTGTACAATAGCTAAATGTTTTTGGCTTATTTATTTTTAATTTTTTAGTTTTTAAAGAGTATAAAAGTGTTAAAATAGAAAAATTGCAAGTGATGTACAATTTACTAAACTTAATCTTGACAATAACTCTATGAGATAGAATTATTACCCAATTTTAAAGATGAGAAATCTGAAGTACTATACAGAGAAGTTGTACTGGTTGATACATTATGTCAGCTTGAGAATTTTAAAAGTTTAATTAAGTGACTCAGCAGGGAGCCAGGATTCTTATTTTGTAAACATCCTCAATCCTGTGCAAGAGGAGGACATGGACATTGTGTAAGTTCTACACCCCCACCCGAGGGTAGCTTGCTTATAATGTAAGGAGAGGAGAGAGGCTTGCTAGAAGCTGCAGCTACTGCCCCTCGCTTTGCTCTTTGCTATTTTCTGCCACCAGGAAAGCTACTCTTTGCAATGCGCTAGTCTGTCTTGGAGCTAGCCAAGTATGGACTGAAGCCTCCACTAAATGTGAGCTTAATAAACCTTTACTTCCTTTATTTTGGGTGTTGGGTATTTTGTCCCAGCAATGAGTAAAAACTATCCAAGATAGAAGTTATTCAAATTTCTAAGAATAAATGTATTAATGTCTCTTTAAAAGTTATGTGGGCTGACCAAATAGCTCAGCAGATTAAAGCACCTGCAGGCAGACTCAGGAGCCAAGGCTTCGATCCCTAGGCCTACAATGCCAGCCCCACCACAAAGGAACACTGAGATAGTAGTTGGGACTGGGTGTGGTAGCACATGCCTGGAATTCCAGCACTTGGGAGGCTGTAAAGAGGAGGATCACTACAAGTCTGATCTAGCAGTGAGACCCTAAACGTCCTGTAGATCCTTCCCTAAACATACACACAAACAATAAATAAAAAGAATAAAACTTATGTGATAGAGATAATTTAATAGTTCTATATTCCAATGTGTACGCAATATTTTCTGGTATGTATATAATAGGTATACTAAAGACAGCTTATTAGTTCTATTTTTTTTTTTTTTTTTGCGGGACCGGGGTTCAAACTCATGACCTTGCACTTGCCACGCAGGCACTTGTGCCTCGGAGCTATCTCCCCAGCCCCTATTAGTTCTATTTTATTAGCAAAACATATTCAAGGAAAAATATTCTTCTTTTACTTAATCATATCTAGATATTGAGATTCCATAACTACAAAGAAATTACCACCATTGTCTTCATGACACCATGTCTTAAGAGGAAGACAAGTATATAGGAAGAAATTCACAGTTTCCCTCAAGTGCTTGCTTTTGCAGACCCAAACACAGTGCTAGAATAGAAGAGGAAGGAAAAGACAAATGTCATACAATCACATTCCTCATGCAGAGTGCTGAACCTGACCTTCTGGTCTTCTAATCAGAGGATTTACAAAGAAAAACTATGTTCTTTCTAAAGTATAGATTCCCTGAAGACTGGTGCAACCATTATAGAAAGCAGTGTGGAGACTCCTTAAAAAACTAGAAGTGGAAGTCCCATTCAATTCAGTTATCCCCCTACTGGGAATTTTCCCAGAATGTCTGAAGACATCATACCATCGTGATATCTGTGTAACTATGTTTATAGCAGCCCAATTTGTAATAGCCAAATCCTGGAAACAATCAAAATACCCATCATCTGAAGAATGGTTGAAAAAGATGTGGTATTTTTATAAAATGGAATATTACTCAACTATAAAGAATGACAAACTAGAAGACTTCATATATAAATGGATGTATCTTGAACATATACTCATTAGTGAAATAAACCAGATGTACATATGCAAATATTGTATAGTCTCCCTATTATACGGACTCAAAAGAAGAAATTAATTAATTAATTAATTAATTAATTTTGGGCAGTACCAGGAATCAATCTCAGGACCTTGCATTTTCTGCATCCTCAACTCTTGTGTGGTTTTTTTTTTTTTTTTTTTTTTTTTTAGAAGAGTGACTTAAATACAAAATGTATTTGGAAGAGTTTAAAAAATAATGTTTATTGAAAGTACTAATGTTGGATTGTTTGATTGTAAGACTTTACATACCTATATCTATTCATCTAAACTGATTTGATGATGAAATTATGTAATACAGCCATTGTTAATTTTTTTTTTTGAAATTCTGTACTATATGTACTCTTCTTACTGTTTTTCTATCTTTGCTTCTGCTATTTTTACTCTTTAAAATAAAGTTAAATCTATAGAAAAAAAATAAACTATAGATTCCCACTTAATTTGGCCTTAGAGGATGGTAGTAAATATAATAATAATTTATTTAAGTATGTGCACTCAATAGTAAGATTAAATTGAATTCAAATTCCAGGTCCATTATTAACCACTTCTGTGCTTATTACCAAGTTATTTCTCCTCTTTTGGTAAATTTTTTTTCTCCTATAAAAATTGGGGGCAGGTAATGGTGATAATGACACCTATCACATTCAATTGTTATGAAGAATATTTGAGATCTGATGCACGTAAAATGTTTAGCTTAGGAAAATGCTTGAAGTGTTCTTTAGTAGGAAATGACTTTCTAAGTAGAATAACATAAACAAATGTCAGATAGTAAGTATATGATAGTAAACAACAACAGATGAAGCTAGAAGGGATTCAGCATGGGTTATGCAAGGTCCAGAGAATTAGAGAAACTGGGATTTATTTTGTAGTCACTTTGAAAGTATAAAAGGTTTATAACCAGACCAGTCAATACACCATCAAATAAAGTCTTAGAAAAAAGTGACAATTATATATATATATATATATATATATATATATATATATATATATATATAATTTGCAGTGCCAAAGATTGAGTCCAGGGCCTTGCATATGCTGTACAAATACTGTACCAATTAGCTGCATCCATAGCCCAAAATGTCTTATTTATTTATTTATTTATTTATTTATTGAACCAAGAATCAAACGTAGTACTTTGTACTTTCCACCTGGGCATTTATACCTCTGAGCTATATTTCTGTCTCTTCAAATATCAACTTTAAAATGAAAAACAATTTTTTTAGGCAGTCTGAACTTACAATAGTGATCATATCATGTCTTCTTAGGTCCATTGTCAGCTTTGTCTATGAATTGGTATAATCAACTTTCATTGTAATAATATACATTTTATTATAATATGTTTATATAATTGTATATGATTATTAAACAATGAAAAATTTATACTTATATTTGCAGCTGTTTACTGAAACCTAAGAGCACTATCAGACTTGACAACTAATCTAAAATGACAAAAGTAAAGTCCTCGTTACTCTGGTGTTCTAAATTGTTCCACACAGGTGGACAATGTTGAAAATAGTGTTTGCAGAGAAAGTTGATTTACTAAGGGAAAAGTAGAAAATCATAGCTCAGTATCTCAGCATTCAAGGGCTCAGGAATACTAGGGCACATTTTCCAAAGGATTTGAAGTTTATACTTGAGATCATTCTAAGGTTAAAAATGAAGTTTCCTTTGAAGGAACAGGAGAGAGTAGAGACCCTGGAGGAGAAAATAGAGAACGGGTAAATGGGGAGATGAGATGATTGGTTGAAAATGAGGGAATCAAATAGGTAAACAGCTCAAACTGGAGATGAGGTTAAAACATGTAAGCGTGGAGAACAAAGATTTTGGGGATATGGACCAACAGCTTAATATGAAGTCCTATTTTAAAACATAATGAGAGAGATTAGTCTTAAATGAATTGTGAGATTACAGAAATTTAAAGGCGTTGCTACTAGCCTGATTTTTGCTCACAGCTCTCTAATTGTCCAAATAGGAGGGATGGTGTTAAACAGCAGAATTCATAGCTCATTCTGAGGAGCCTAATTTGCATAAAATCATCCTCTCAGGAAGTCCAGGTGTGCAGTGTTTTTTTATGCTAAGACAGAGTGAGGAGAGAGAATACAATGAGATAATAGACAACTCCAGGCTTGCTTCATTCCCTCTTGGCTCTGCAACTTCCTCTCTTTCTTGTGAAAAGGAAACTAGAAGTTGACCTTGTGTTGTTAGCACCTGCACAGTCTGTCATAACAAGTAGACTGAGGAAAGCAGCGGTTATTATTTTACACCCTAGGCATAAAGAAGTTTAGAGAAGCCCTTATCTCTAAAACAAAAAAAGTAAAATTTTAAAGACTCATTTTGTCCTGCTGGTCACAGCATGCCCTCGTACCTTAGACTTTGGTGTTTTGTAAAAAGAATTTTAATTCACATACAATGATTAAATGGAAACATCCTTCTCTGGGAATCATGATTATTTTGATTTTCATGCTATAAAAAAGCTTGAAGACCAGTAGGCCCAAGCCTGCATTCTCCTTCCTTCTTACCACTATACTTAGAAGATAATGTACAAACATATCAGTCAAGTTCTTATTGACAATTTCAAAAATATTTGGCACAATAAGAAAGTGGTTAAGCACACTACGATACATAAAACTGATGAAATTTATACAGCATAAAAGACATGAAAACAATTAAAATGAGAAGTTACATTTTCAAAAAGAACAAATATAGTATATAACTGCAATTACAGTATATATGCATATCTATGTATACATGGATGTATATACAGTGAAAAGTTGAAAGAAATAAAAATAGTATTGTTACATTGGTAGAGATATAAGTATTCTTTTCAGAAATTTTATCATGTTCCTTTAACACAATGTTTTAGTCAATTACAAATACAATTAATGGTTATAATGAAGTATTTAAGGAGTAATTGTGGAAAGAAAAGGTAAATGTTCCCTAATTCACTTTTCATTATTACACACGCACACACTCTGAATATAATAGAATATAATAGAAAGAATAATATACATATAGTTTTGCACAGCTATTAATGACTGCATGTTTGCTACAAACATAGCTAATATTTTGGCCCTAGACCTACAAGGTCAGTGAGGGCTCAGGCCATAAGAGAACCTATACTGTAACATCCTGTAACTCAGTAGTGTCCAAAACTTCCTGTACAAGAAGAATATGGGGCCACAGAGAAAAGGGATCGATGATGTATATTGTGCCTAAGGAGAATCATATAGAGAGAAAAGCATTCTCTGAGGCTTTTACAGAGAGCAAACTGGTCAAGCAATGTCTGTGACCCTTCCAGATGGCTGACACTAACAGAAGATCTACAAACCACTGCACATGGTTTCAGGGTACATCCTGAGGGGATTTTACTGAACTTGTTAGATACAAAAGTTACATTTTTTGTTTTATAGGTCTTGCTTTATCTTGGTCTTAAGTATCCAACAGAAAGTCTAACCATGAGGTATAAAAAGGAAAGCCATATTAGTATGCTGAGCTGTAAAAGGCTCAAGTTAACAACTTCTGACATTGCCAGTTCTGCTGATAACTCACTACTATTATGGACTATTGAACTATGTTGGGTTATTTTGCTGAATTCACTCACCTACAATATTTGAATGGCAAGGGAATACCCATCTCTGACAAAACAAAAAATGGGGGAATAGAAATGAGGGACCATTTTTTTTTGAAAAAAAGTATATATGCAAAATAATTAGCATAGGTATATAGCTACTTTCTCTTAGTTCAGTGAGAACCAAGATTTGTCCTAATGTTATTTAGAGAAGAAATTTTGTTTGCCTTTTGTCCTCCGAATAACTATTATGAAGAAAACAATATGCAATGCATTAATTATCGTAACTATCCTATTAAGTTGTTTTGAAACTGTCTCACTGCTATTTCTTTCTCATTAAAATTAATTAAAAATATAAATAAAAAATGATTGCACTCTTGATTTTCACTCTTGACTTGTTCTATTCTGTTTTTGTCTGATATAATATAATGATGCCAATGATCAACTATGTTTAAATTAATCCTAAATCTCAACCTTGGTTGTTTTTCTCAGTTCCAGTCCTTGGTATTTTTCCTCAATATCAGACCTTTATTTCATTCCATTTTCTTTCCATAGTATCTTTATAACCTATATTAATATTAGTACATATTTGTAATACATTATGACTACATTCATCATGGAGAGGTCATATATGAATATAATGTTTTAATTCTTTACATATCTTCTTTCCATTGATTCTTTTCCAACACCTTCCATTTCTTTGTCCTCTTCTCTTTTGCAAAATATGTTCCTATTTTCTATCATTTACCTTTTATTTTGCTCTTTAAATTATTTATATTTTTAGTTTTTCTTGCAAGAGAAACTAAGTAACATTGAAACTTATGTTCTGACTTGTTTTACTTAATATTATTTGCAGAGAGTGCATCCATTTTTTTTAATTACCTAAAGATGTCCTTCTTTATGGAAGCATAGTATTCTATTGTGTTTTATTTTCTTTACCAATAAATTTGATGATCAGCATATATGCCACTTCCAAAATTTTGCTGTTATGGCTTGTATGTATGTGTATATATCATTGTAATATGAAATCTTTAATTCTTCAGTGAAGATACCTTGAAGGGAAATCTGGGTTATATGTGATTTCCTTTTTTAGTTTTTTGAGAAATTTTCATATTGATTGACATAGTGATTACACTAGTTTACAGCATACCAACAATGTTGAAGGATTCATTTACTTCATCTTATTGCAAGTTCTCTTGACTTTTAAGATTTATGTCGAAAAGTCTACTATGATTTTAATATTATTAATAATGTTATTGGTAGAGGATCTCACTGTGTGCCCTGGATTAGTAGTGATCCCCTTGTCTTAGCTTCTCTAGTGCTGGGATTACAGGTGTGCATCTCCATTCCTGGTTCATAATTTTAATAAGTAATCTTTTGTGTTTCTATAGCAGCTTTTATTTATTTTTTTTTTGAGGGGGGACTGGGTTCTAGCAGCTTTTGCAATTCTGTCCTTGAGATGTATTTTGACAATGATGTGGCATGAGGAAGTTTTTTTTGAATCATGACTATTTGCAATTCTATATGCTTCACTTTTCTGTAAGTTGAATTCCTTCCCCATATTTGGCAAGGTTTCTGCTGTTAGCTCTATACAAATGTTTTTATGTCATTTGTGTTATCTTCTGATTTGTCAGTAATTTCAATTAGTCTTAGCCTTCTTTGAATCACCTAACAACTGTTGAAACCATTGTCCATGATCTTTTGTTGTTTTTAAGATATCTCTAAATTTATGTTCAATCATATCAGGCTTCTCATTCTGATGCTCTTTCTTCACAAGGGTCACTTCTGCTTCCCATAGATTCAAAAGAATGTTTTATTTCCCAGATTTTTTTTCCTAACTGGGAATTGAACTCAGGACCGTGCACTTGCCAGGCAAGTACCTCTACCCTGGCCCCTCAGATTTTGGTTTGATACACTTTCATGAACACTAATTCTTTAATAACATGGTCATTTATGTCCTATATCATTTTGGTTAGCTCAGGTAGCTTTAAAAAATTTACTGGGGATGGAGACATAGTTCTGTGGCAGAAGTGCCTGCCTGGCAAGTGCAAGATCATGAGTTTGAACCCTGGTCCCACAAAAAAGTAAAAATTTTATTAATATATATTTATAGTACACAATAATCACATACCTTTTAGGGAAATAGTATATGGACATTATGCTTTTCAATTTTCCCCTTACCTCTACCTCATATTTATTTTTCCAGGATCAGATTCATGTTTTTTTCTTATGATTCACTACATAGTTAATTATCCTATACACAGATTAACAGCCAGATCAATGGGCTAAAATCATATAAAAATATAGAACAAGTATAGTAAATGAACACTTTTAGATATATTTTCCATGATGGATTACAATAACTTCTTTTTTCCTATTATATGTCTTTTATTTCAAACTTTATGTATAAATTGAATATCTAATGTTAGAGAAACCATATAATGTTTAAGTTTGTGTTGAATGGGCTGGGAAGATATATCTCAGTGATCTAAGCACCTGCCTGGCAATCTCAAGGACCCAAGTTTGACTCCTGGCACTGCATGCTGTGCCAGCCCTAGAATCCAGGTTTACTAAGCTAGCCTGAAATCGTGCGTGGTGGCACATGCCTGTAATCCCAGCACTGAGGAGGCTGAGACAGGAGGATTACTATGAGTCCAAACTTCTTAGTGAGAACCTGTATCAAATAAATTAATTAATTAAATAAATTTTAAAAGTTTATGTTTGATTCATTTCACTTAATATTATGGCCTCTGAGTGTAACCATTTTCCTACAAATGACTCAAGTTTATTTTTTTGGCAGAATAGTACTCCATTGTGAGTAAACACAATATTTTTGTTACCTAACTTTTGATGCACATATAGGCTATTTCCAAGATTTAGCAATCATGAATTGTGCCTCAATAAACATGGGTATGTGTCCGGCGCCGCAACACAAAGGCTTGAACGCCGGACTTAAGCTTGTAGACTTTTATTCAGTACAGCAGCCAGGATCTAACAAGATCCTCCACCCTTTACATCTCTACCTCTTCTCACCCTCCAGCCTGCGCTTCCCTCATATATAGCACCTCGCCCACCAATCACCATCGCTCGCACAGTCAAATCTGATTAGTTACT
>PVJA010055015.1:0-11274 GCA_004027025.1 Myocastor coypus | reverse complement strand
ATCTGATGATGAAAATATGTAATATAACTCGTGTTAAATTTAAACAATAAAAAAGGAAAAAAAAAAAAAGAAGAGTAAACATAAAAAAAAAATAAAAAAATAAAGAAAATTTGCTATCTTTGTGGCCTGACATGAATACTGCAACCTGAATTTCTTCCATGCAAACCTACATCTCTGGCCATTGCCTGCCCTCTACTGCTAGCTTTGCTTACATTTTACCTAGATTAACCAGACCAGTCTGTACTCTCAGTTGAGGAAAAGGTAAACATTTCCTAGCTTAAAAAACAGGAATACAGGGGGAGGGGGAGGATAACTCAGGGGCACAAGTGCCTGCCTGGCAAGTGCAAGGTCAAGCGTACATAAAATAAAATCATCATTTCTCACTGGTTGATTATTTGCTACATACAAGCAGTATGTTGGACCTGCTTTTAATTTTCTCTAATATCTTGGAAGGAAAACAGTCTTGTCTTTCTCTAATAGGGGAAGAAACCAGGCTTAAATATAAGTCTTGAAGCTTACTACACAGAACTGCAAATCCCAACTGCAGTTCACCTAGACAACTTTCTGTATGCCCAGGTTACAATCTCACCAGCCTGCATGACAGTCCACAGCTCTCCCTTCTCTGGACCCACAAAGGGCGCTTTGGAAGATTGCTTTCTCCTATTGGGGCTAAGTACTCAGTCATCACCCACAAGTCAGGCAGGAAGTGGAAAAACATCTCCTCTTCCTGACCCTAATGTCTGTCTCCGGTGAGAGCCAAATTCTCAAATTGCTGGCCAGCATCAAATAAACTCACACCACACACAATATCAATGCACAGAGGGTTCTGCCAGAATTCTCACATCCCAGAAACCAGGCTGATGCTGACAGCCAGTCTTTTTTTATCTCATCTGTGTGCAGGATAAGTACAGAAAGAGAAATTTCTGAAAATGGAGTTTAGCTTGCTTACTGAGAACATACCTGGCCCCTTTTCAGGGATCCAAGGTCGCCTCTTTGTGGAGTGGAAGGGCTGGCTCCATCAAAACTCTTATATTCATGTCTTTTGTTTCTCAGTAAACAGAGTTATGGTTTGTGTATAGATGTCCACCCCAGATCCTCATGCAGTCTTACATGGGACTTTTATAAAGGTGGGTCAATCTAGAATGTGTGATACTGGGATTAAATCAGTCCACTGATTTTTCCTAAATCAGTCCACTGATCACTTTTGCTCCACCCTAGTCCCAGTAACCTAGATAGAGTATAAAAGGGGCAAAAAGACACTGTTAAGGTCTCTTGTTGCTTTTGTTGTCTTCTGTTGCTGTGAATTGTTTCCCTCTGCCATGTGCCACCCTGCCTTGGAGCTGGTCAGGTATGGACTGAAACCTCTGTAGACTGCAAGCTAAATTAACCTTTCCTTCATTAACTTTGTTTTTTTTTTTTTTTGTCTTTTTGAGACAGGGTCTCGCTATGCAGTTCAGGCTGGTCCTGAGCTCACTTTTGTAGCCCAGGCTGGTCTCGAACTCACACCAATCCTCCTGCCTCAGCCTCCCGAGTGCTGGGATTACAGGCGTGAGCCACCACGCCCGGCTCCTTCATTAACTTTGGATATTGGATATATTATCTCACCAATGAGATAAAAGTGACTAAGACAGAATTGTAGTTGGGTACAATAAGAAGAACATGAAGTCAGGCATCTGAGAATAAATCCCATCCTACCATTCAGCACCTGCCTTCCAAGGAATGTCTTAGAATTCTGGTGAGGCAATTTCTCCATCTGCAAACTGAAATGGCAGGATTATCATAAAGATTAAGGTGAGAATTATGAAACAAACAATGCACAGTAGCTGCCTTGCAAATGTTAATTTTCTTCCCCTTCCTCATGGTCATTTGCAATGCCTTTTATTAAAAAACAAGATCAACTATAATTATCATTGGCTTAGAAACTCAATACATTACAAATTTTACTATTTATATTTAAACTACCCTCTCAAGACTCTAGCTATGCCCCACATCAAGTCATACATTTACAAAGAGTTGCTTTTGTTCCTCTTTTTTTTCCTACTAAGAAAATCCAGATGGGTCCCAGATACATTCTCGTAATCCCGATGGCCTGCTCCAAGGGTTAAAACAAGGCCTGCCTCACATCCAGATGATCTACTTATAACAAAAGCTGCCTTCTGGCCATCGCCCACAGCTGAATCCTGTTACTCTGAAGCCATCATTTCATTTGTTTCTGATTGTTCTATAGTGTTTGCATACCTTACATATTAGTCTGATCTTTTATAGAGCACAGCCAGAGGGCAAGCCCTCCCAGATCAGCTTTCCCTCTAAGCACTTTCTTCTTTGGAGTTCCTCTTGTCTCCATCACAAACCATTCCTCTTCTACAAGAACTTATTTAAATAGAAAAACAATTTTTAAACATTGTTAAACCAAGTTTCATTTATCATTCTCCTAATACTGCTATAGAATATGAAGAAGTGGAGAAAGATAACAGGGAAATGTGTGATTCTTTCTCTTTCCCTAATAGAAGGCAATCCCTTCATTTTCACTGAGCTCATCAAGGAACATATTCTGTTTAGGGCCTGAAAGGAGCTGGACTGGCTCCAGACCAAATATGAAAAAAGGTGTTGTAAGCCTGCAGTATCTCTGCCTTTCCTTTTTACTATATTTTCCTTCATAAAGTATTTCAGGAAAGCACAGGTTTTGTTTGTTTGTTTGTTTGTTTGTTTGTTTTTACCACAGATTCTTGAGTTAGGTTCAGTTCTAAATCCTGATTCATCTCTAATTGTAAATCCAAAATGAAGCGTGAGTTAAATTTTCTGAGTCTCATTTTCATTTTCTGATAAATTGGGTATGACTCAGTCTTGCCCAGCTTCCTAGTGAGAAGACATATGTAGGAGTGACTCACATCAAGATGGTAGAGGAATTTCCAACATGTCACTACCAGGAATGTCAGTGGCTCCTGGGCATACCAGCCTGTACAGGATTTAGAAGTTTCCTGCTGACCTAGCATGAAGGGAAGCTGAGATTAGTTATGTCAGCAATGGACGAACTGGCACATGTATGACTTATATGCTGTCTCTGGTGACATTAGCTCGCCAGAGATGCTGGGTTCTATACGTTATGTTCTCTTGGCCTCCTCCCTTCTATTCACCTCCCCTTCCCAATCATCTCTATTTTTTAAAATGTTCTAATCAATCTTCATTTTAATAAAGAAAATGTATGGGACAAACTACTTACTGCTGGCCACTTCAGCAGATAGTGGTGAACCTTTCTCATTTCACAGTAGTTTTGTAGCCATGCAGGGGAGCTTCCTTTGCCTAGACTCTTTGGCCTTCTCATCTTGTATTAGACCAAAAGTGGAAAAAGAATTCTGCAGATCAGGATTCACTAGGTCTAGACCTGCATGCATGTGTGTGAATTCTTCTGACCCTATCTGGAAAGCAGGACTGAGTCCTTTTGGGAAGGCTTCCAAAAGGCTGTGCCACAGAATTTCTGGCTTTGCTTAAGAGATGCACTGATATAAATCAGCCAGAGTTCTTTTGATACCTTCCTATAATATGTTGTTAACAAAGAGCAACCTTTAAGTGTACTTACTCCTGGCAACAGATCTCACAAGTAGAAAGTAACCTTTTGGGGTGATTTTTTTTTTTTTTTCTATCTTCTCTGGAGTCAGTGCAACTTCTGCACCTTACTTTAAAAGTGTAGCCTAGATGTTATCTGGCCTTTTAAAAATTAAATGCTGGTAGTGTTAACATAATTCCCTGGGTCACTGAATGTGTGTGGCATTGTACCAAGATCTATTATATGCTATGCCACATTTATTCTATGGGAATCTCTAAGAAGGGTCACAGTTGGTCAGTATTCCAGATGAAGACCCCAAGGACCAAAGTCATACACCAAATTAATGCAGATCATTTAGCCTTAAGCCAGAAAATCCAAGTCTATGTCCAAACCAGTGAAATGATTTCTGAGGCCAAAAACTAATATCAGAGAAAAGGGTCATAGCAAGGTAAACTCAGAAAGTAATTTAGAGCAAAACTGGAGGAGAAAGCGCTACATGTTCGCAATAGGAATTCTGGAACTTTGTGTAGTCAGGGGCCAGGTCCAGGCAACAAGAGAAAAGCTATGCCATTTCTATGCCTCTGCACCTGCTGATCATTCTTGACTCTAAGACTGCCCCAGAAATCCTTTTCACTGAGCCCCAGTGAAAGAAGGGAGTCGTTCTTCCTAACAGGCAGTTTCAAAGCAAAGAAAAACATTGGTTTGGCTTTATTTTAGAACTCCTTAACAATTAGTTCTATGCTATGCTGAGATACTTAACTGAAACAGACTTGATTCTAATACTGAGGTTCTGACGTGCAGAGTGACGTTGAAGCAAATGAGTCAAGACTCACTATGACACATTCTGTGTGGAGAAAGCATGCTTCCTCCTCCTCAGCTCCATGCCTGTTCCTCCCTGCCATCTCCTTAACAGTATCAACAGAAAGACTAATAATTGTTATATACCACAGTTTGTTTGAGTTGTGAAAAAGATGCACAATGTGATTTTATGTTCTCAGACTCACATAGCTATATCTCTAAAAGCTGAAAGCCAGTCTGAACTCACTGAAACCAGTCAGGCATTTGTACACCAGAGGCCAAATGTAGCTTTGTGTCTGCAGGGGAGAGAGGGTCTGGGACACTTTCAGAAGAACCCTCAGTTCTGTTGATTATTCAGTGTCTCTTACAAAGTGAGTTTGGGTGTGTTAAGTCTAAATTAGAAACATACAGATTCCATTTCTATTGTGATCACATATGGGTTTCAAAATGATAAAGAGTGAAAAATTCAGAGTTTAGGGAGTCCAAAATACTTTGCAAATAGTTTAGGGCACTGTTACCTACAGTGCCCTAATTTATATCCCAAATTCTGAGGAGGAGGAGAGGGGGAGAGAAAGAGAGGGAGAGAGGGAGGGAGGGAGGGAGAGAGAGAGAGTGAGAGAGAGAGAGAGAGACAGAGAGAGAGAGAGATTTTTTAAGAAGGGCTAGCTCTGTATCGGAGGATTTTTATCCTTTTAGAAACTTCTAAACAGAAGAGAAAAAAAATTTAGCAAGCTTGAGCTTTAATGTCACCTATAGGGTATTGGATATGACTTTGCTTTTTCCTAGTCCTGGAGATGAGCCCAGGACCTTGTGTGTGCTAAGTCCATGCCCAACCCCTGAGCTGCAGTCTCAGTCTTTGGACATGCTTTAGTTCTTGTTCTTGCTCTTAATGTTGATGATATTGCCATCTTAATGAAATGGTAGGCATGTCTTACAAAGCATATTATCCATTATATATTGTGATAGATTGACACCTGGTGGTCAACTTGTAACACCCAGCTGACTGAATCAGTGTGGTTCTGCATGTGGAAGGCCCCCTGAGGATTGTAGCTCAAACTTCCACTATCCCAGTAAGAAGTAGGAGAAATCCACTTATGCAAGGTCCTTATCGACATTTACCAGTCAAGTCAAGATGTAGGCATAATAAGATTACCTTCATTTGCAGATGAAGTACCTGAGTCTCAGAAAGACTCAAACTCCTGTTGCCAGTAAGTGACCTAATTATAATTACCTAGGGTTGGCTGACTGCAAAGGCTGTGCTCCTGTTACTTCATGTTCACTATCTTAACAATAAGATATGACTTTATCTTCCCTATTCATAGAAGAGGCAGACATGTTAATAGTTCATTGCAATTGAATTTGAAGAAGATAAAACTGCAGGTGAATGTTAAGAGCCTACATTTTTAATGTGTTTAGTACAGGGTCTATAGGGTCTCTCACTTGAGTCCGATCTCTGGGCACAGCAGCCCAGAGATTGAAACACCAGCTGCTGCACTCTGGCTAAGCAGGTGCTTTATTCCACTGAGCTAAGCAGCCTACATTTATAAATAGATTCACTGTGTTCTTTTTTGTACTGGACAGTGATTAGGAAGTTGGTAGGAATGTGCATAAATGGTTTTTCTCTAGTAAGATGATGGTATAGCTAGCCCCTTTGCAAGAAGAGATGAGCCACCAGCAAAATACTCAGGCCCACATACGCCTATATGGCTATCCTCTAAAAAGCCGGGCTTGGCATGAGATATTCAAAACAAAACCTCATGTGGCATTGGGGGTATAATGGTGAGCATAGTTGCCTTTCAAAACAAAACCTCCTGTTCTCTCTCAGGACAACTGGCGCCTGGAACCTGCCTCTTGCCCTTGCCAGAGGCTTTGGCCAGGCCAGCCTCAGAATGATAGAGGGAGGCAGAACAGATGGAGCTGGAACAGCTCCCTGCACTGCGCCTATTATTTCTTCCAGAAAGAGGTGTGAGCAGGCATCTGGGCTTTGTCATGCAGGGAAACTGCAGATAGGAGTAGACCCTTAGATGGAATTCAGTCAGTGGCAGGTGCTCCTAAAGCCAGCATGGGAACATGCTGAGGAGGAAGAACCCATGGAAAAAGCCTTCTAGTCCCAGTATACCACTTCTTTTTTTTTTAATTATGGCTGACTCAGCCTGCCCAGGGGGTGGGGCTGGCACAGCATGTGGTGCTGGTAGTTGAACTGCGATCCCTAAGCAGGCATTTGAGACCCCTGAGCCATCTTGCTGGCCCCACACCACTTCTGATCTTGGGCATTTTGCTTATCCTTTTTGTATATGTAGCAGCCACTGTACTCAGGCTATCCAGCCTGACTCTCCATACTGTCAGGAAAACTAAATCTGAATGCACGTATATATTTGTAAGTCACTTGATACTGAGTGATGCCTCAATCATTCTGATCTCCAACTCCTACTGGATTGTGAGCCTTAGGAGGATAAGAGGTCTTGTCACTGAACAGTGCTGAAACCCAGCTTTTCATATCTTCTCATGCTTGGGTCAGTTTACATTCAGCATACATCCACCAAATATTTGCTGAATGTGTATTTAGCTAATATAAAATGTTGAGAGTAATCATTACATATAACCCAGGAAGCTGTTACTTTTAAAAAAAATTTCAGTAAGTTTAGCTACTTATAGCAAAGTGATAGAACACATGGGGATGTATAAGAAGTCCCAAGAGATAGCCCAAGTCACACAAACCCTAGGCACAATCTGTGTTGCAATAACTTGCTGGAGAGTTCTAATTGACTGGCTGAGATGGAATAACTCAACTTCTTGGACTCTTAGACAATCTTAAATACAAGAGATATTAAGCACCTCTAGGACAGTCTACATAAGGGGAGTGAGATTTAAGGAGGAAATTATTTGACCCTGAAATTACTCCTGTTCCATTTATTGACAATTTGGCTCTGTACAGTTTAGATTTTCTCATTTATGAACTTACATATAATAGAATCTCTCTCATTGGTCATTCATGAATAGTAAATGTGATAGTATATGTAAAGAGCCTGAAAGTTTTACAAATTCACAATCACTTTTAGAAATTATTATCATACTCTTATTATTTGCTATTTATTTTATTATCTGACATAGCAGGTCATTTTTCTTCCAAAGCACAGCTTTTTATAAATTTAATTTTTGACAAGCACTAGGATCTATGGGTGCGTAAGTGTACCTGTGCTTTAAGCCATGTGATCTTGTATTTGAAGTAGAATACAGAAGTTTCAGCCCTTAGTATCTCATAGCTCCATGATACTGGGTCCCTCCTGCCTGAATTTTCTCCTTCCCCACAGCCACCATGTCTCCTCCATTAGATCCCAGCCCTCTGAGAAGTATCCACTCCTCTCCTAGGCACTTGGTGGCACCTGCCTTTAGCTTGCTGCCAGATGTCTCTCCAGCCTTGTAGCAGTAGGCATTTTTTGGCTGTAATTTTGAGACCATGCATCATCACTATAATTACTATTTCATTTTATTACTTTTACCACGTTGTTGTTGATCTTAGTTTCTAGCATGCAGTATACAACCAAATATTTTGTTTTACTAGGGGTCTGTATAATTTTATTCATTTATGTCACACAATTAAAGAGTATGTCAAAATTGGTATAAGTACAATTGGTGTAAGTACAGTTTTAGATCTACAAAAATGAATACCCTTTCTCACTACCCATCCTGTGGAAGAGGATATTGCTAGTACCTTTTCACTATACTATTTACTTCCACATTGTTTTTGTTTGTACAGAACCTTGTAATCCCATATGGATTTTAGAATTAGCTGGCTAGTTTCTATAATAAAGCTATGTGGATTATGATGAGATTTCACTGAATCCATAGATACTTTAGTGAACCATTAACATGTTTAAAAATATTATCTTTTGATTCATGGATGTTTTAGTTAGGTTTCACATTGCCAAGACAATTTTTGACACAAAACATAAAGGAGAAAAGGATTGATCTGGCCTGTGGATTCAGGGGAACGGTTCATGAACAGCTGACTCCAGGTAAGAACATCATGGTGGATATTGTGGAGTAAAGATACTTAGTTTGGGCTGGCCAGATAGCCCAGCAGATTAAAACAGTTGCTTAGGCAGACACAGGAACCAAGATTCCAATCCTCTAAGCCTATGCTAGCCCCGCCCTCCAGGGCACACTGAGATGGTGGCTGAGACTGAGTGTGGTGGTGCACACCTGTAATCCCAGTGCTTGGGAGGCTGCAAACAGAAGAATCACTATGAGTTCTATCTGTATAGTGAGAACTGTACTAAATATGTAAGAAAAAAGAAAAAAAAAAAAAAAAAAAAAGGATGCCTAGTTCATGATGGCCTGAAAGCATAGCAGGGGAAGAAAAGGGAAAGGAGCATACATATATGCCAAAACTATGCTTCTGTGAACTACCCAAATACACCCAGCAGTGTGCTTTATTAATCCCTTTGTAGATTCCTAGGCCAGTCAGGTTAACAATCTACTTTAATTATACACTAAGCATGGATTTTTTTCTATATTTCTTTAGATTTTGATTTTCTCTAAAACATGTTTTTACAGTATGAATTTTGTATTTTTTTTCTTAAATGAATACTTATATGCCTTTTTTTTATACTATTGTAAGTGGATTTGCTTTCTTAATTTTTTTTTGAGTGTTGCCAGTATATGGAAATAAAACTGATTTTTATTTTAAAAATAACTGAGTTTTTATTCAGTTTTGCTTATTGTTACAGCTTTCTGAGAAAGTTTTGGTTCTTCACTGGGGCATGTCCCATAATAAACAATCCTTCCAAGTTTTAACATCTGAAAATGTGATATACTTTACTTTTATATTATTATTAAGGAGGCTGACTTTAGTCCATGGGAAAAGGTGAAGCTTCATTCCTAACTCTAGTTACTTTGAGCTGTGGCTGCTCAGTCATTTGAGTGTTCCATGGTGCAGGTCTCAGTTTCAAGAGAGAAAACATTTATCTGGTATTTGACATGGAATAAACTGTCTTGTCATTGTGCAATCAGCTCTCTCCTTTTGGATCACAGAGCAGTGTCCAGACCAAGATAGCCATCAGCCTGGGAGGATCTTTCTCAAAAACATTTTCAAATATTTAGGTTTACTGTGAAGGATTAAAGAGTATATAAATACACAAATGTGCATTCTCTGATTCCCTCTTCCTCAAAACAAACTGTTACTTGTTTCCTTTAAGAGCAAGGGGTTTGGGAAAGATTGGCCATTATTTTTGCTTCCTTTACTTGGAATGTCTGATGAGAAGCATGTGCCATGCCAGATGAATGAACACAAATAGGCACCAGCTCCAGATTTTCTGTGGACAGAGACACATAAGAGCCACCATGCTATAGTGAAGGCTTGCTGGGATGACACAACACATGTCCTAGATGGGACAACACATCACCTAGATGGGAGTTGGGCAGAAATGAGTCCTTCTTGAGGATTATATGGGGAACAGAAAGCTAATGATGCGTCTGAGGACAGCATCTGCCTCAGTTCAGATCCCTCAGCCATATCATAATTGTGTGACTATGCAGGATTTAGACCATCTTTACAAGACTGTGTTGGGTGAGGCTGAGAATTCTTGAAATAAGGGGTTGGTTTCACAGAATGAGATGATTTGGCCATGGTGGGTATCTGTCTACCTATCCAAATCCTAGGTTATGAACACAGTTATAAATATGGATTGCTTTGTTTCATTCAAAGCTCTGCAGGCCAGTTTAGAAGAGGAGTTTCTACTGTTAGCATGTGACAAAATTTCCACTGGCAAAGGTAGTTTGACAGCACTGGGGAGGCTGAGGCAGGAGGATCAGTGAGAGTTCGAGACCAGCCTGGGCTACCAAAGTGAGCTCAAGCCAGCCTGAACTGCATAGTGAGACCCTGTCTCAAAAAAGACAAAAAAAAAAAAAAAAAAAAAGTAGTTTGACAGAGTGAGGACCAGTTGGTGTGTGCTCTTGCTAGCTGAGTGTCATACACACACACATACATACATGCATGCACAGACACACACAAACACACTCACCCACCTGAGTAAATTCCATGTATGTTTTATATCTCAATTCACATACCACACCCTGAAGAAGGCCCTGCTCTGTTCCCTGTATCTTCAGTGCCTGGCAGGCGCCTGGATTGTGGTAGGAGCTCAGGAAGCATCTATTGAACCAGTAAAGGAAAGGATGAATATGCTGAACTGCTTTTCTTTTGAAGGCCTGTTTCTCTGAAATTGTTATTTGAGATGTTAAATGCCCATACCTTTTTAATAAATTGCCCTTATTTGACAAAATTAAAAATTGACTTTTCATATTGTTTTCTTATTTTTCCAAACTCCCTTCCTATTTGGAGGTTGGAAATACTACAGAATTTAAGAAACTGGCATTAAAGAAAATAAAGATCTGTCTCTGTGCTAGATAATAAAGTTTATGAGAGCAAACATAGATATTTAGTTCTTCCCTATTTCTAGAGCCTAGCATAGTAACAGGCTTTTATAGTAAGACCTGGATAGATATTTGTTGTATAAATAAGTGAATAGACTCTCTGCTTAGCCTCAAGACCTGGTAGAGTAGACCTTGTATGCCTGACTGTCATTACCTCCCCACCCTCCAGATAAACCTTTGCACACTCATAAATCTGATGTTAGCAGCCATACCTCCTGAGTGGAGAAGCAGGTACCACTGTGAGTAAAAGAATGCATGGCTCGGCCACTAGCTGTCCTGGCACATCTCCTCGCATACTCACTTCACCTTAACAAGGCACTGTGATGTGCCACAGAGACACTGAAGTAGCTCAGGCACCCAGAGCTCCTCTCCCATGAGGCTTTGTTCAGAAATACCTGGTCCACTTCTAGCTTACTCCCCAAACTAAGCCTTTGTCCCTTTCTCTAAAACTACCCTTGTGAAATGTAAAATCAAAACAAAATATGCGAAGTGTATTG
>PVJA010055014.1:0-11279 GCA_004027025.1 Myocastor coypus | reverse complement strand
CCCTCAAAAAAAAAAAAAAAAAACAACAACAACAACAAAAATAATACTGATGTGCTGACCAAGTCACCAAAAAGCAATGAGGCTTGGGGGCAGGGGCTTGTGGATGAGTGGTTGAGAGGTACGCAGGTCCAGCGTGGCGTGGGGTTCGGTTGAGGGCAGGCGCCTCTCCTCTCCCACCTCCCTTCCGCTGTGGCTTCCAGTGAGAGTATTTCAGGATGGGTCAGGGAAGAGTGTAGGCCAGTTTATTAGGCAGAGTTAGAAAGTAAAAGGAAATGGGACAAGACTTCAAGTGAAGGAGCTGCAGGGGGCACTGCTCTGATGGAGAGGATCAGACTGAAAGGCAAAGGCAGGGAAGAGGAATGGAAAGGATACATTATATATTTGTGCCTACTGCCCATTATGAATGTGGTCAACATCTACTATAGTCACATACTTATAGCAAATAAAAGGACAGCCAGCCAGATAGCTCAGCAGATTAAAGTGCCTGCTTAGGCAGACACAGGGACCGGAGTTCGATCCCTGGCATGCCATACCAGCTCCAGCCCCAGGATGTGCTGAGGTGGTGATTCAGACTGGGTGTGGTGGCGCAGGACTGTAATCCCCGTGCTTGGGAAGCTGAAAATGGGGATCACTATGAGTGCAATCTGTGTAGTGAGACCCGGTAGACCCTCTACTGAATATGAAAATAAATAAAAATACAAAAAATAAAGAAAAAGAAAGGAAAAGACCAGTTTTTAAGGAGTTGGAGTGGGATAAGATCTGGATGGTCATTGTCTCAGTTCTGGTTTTGTAAGAGGCCTTCAGGAAAAGTGTGTGGTGGCAAGATCAGGTTGGTAGAGGCTCAGCTGGAATCCAAGATGGCTGTGAGTTCAGGGACCTGCTGGGGACATCTGGGGGATTCGTTGGTAATTAATTGTCCCTGCAATCTCTTATCTTGGTGTCCTCAGTCTTAAAGGGAGGTGCATTAGGTTATGTAAACTTAGGGGTAATGAGCCCCGTGCTATCGGCTCTTAGACAGATGCTTCCTAAATGTAGATGCCTGTGTGCAGAGCTCAGCAGGGATCTGACCTGAGCTTTTAAGGAGCAAAGGAGACAGGTACCAAGCGAAGGCCCAGGTTAGCTTTGCTTTCAGTTACGCATCAGGCATCTGTAGGCCCAGGTGAGAGTCTCGGTTCTTTTGCTTTTGTTTTTAATGAAAACAGCTTTTAAATCTCTGACCATCCCAGGAGAAAACACAAAGCATGTTTTTAAAGAAGTAACAGATTAAGGACTCAAGAGTCTGTCTTTTCTCTGTTTCCATTTTAGGTCTGCCATCATTGGCTCTGGGTTCCTCTTGCAGTCTTGGTCTCCATCTTGGCAATACCTCTGAATGGAAACCAAGAAGGTGGCCATGGAGCTCATTTGTATGAAGGAAAAAACTCTGCCCTCGAATAGGTGGCTGCAGGAGAACACACACACACCACAGAGAGACAGACAGACAGAGACAGAGACAGAAAACAGAGCTATCAAACCAATAGGTCTTGGGCCAACAGGATGGCTCCGTGCTCTAAAGCGCCTGCCGAGGAAAGTTAAGGCAAGCGCTGGGACAGCTCTGCGATTCCTGGCAGCACATGCTGCACACCCCTACCTCAGGGCAGGCTGAGCTGGCCATAACATAAACAAATAAACAAGGTTTAAGAAAAATAAAATAAAATCTTTTTAAAAAATCAATAGGAGCCGGGCGTGGTGGTGCACGCCTGTAATCCCAGCACTCGGGTGGCTGAGGCAGGAGGATTGGTGTGAGTTCGAGACCAGCCTGAGCTACAAAAGTGAGCTCAAGGCCAGCCTCAACTGCATAGCGAAACCTTGTCTCAAAAAGACAAAAAAAAAAAAAAAAAAAAAATCAATAGGTCTCCTAATTCTTGTTTAGAAGAAGTGCAGGTGGGTGGGGAGAGTGGGAGGCAGACTCCAACACACACGGCCCTGAACTTATGCTCACTGTCTCCAAGTCCGTGTCACGCTCTGGCATGTTGCATGGCCCTTTGGAGTTCAGCCTCCGTCCTCTCATTGCCGCCTTCATGTCACATGGGAATGAGTATATACTCTTTCTCTCATTTTTTTTGAATGAACATATGCTCTATTTCCAATTTTTTTGTAGAATAAATGTCAAAGGTCATAAGAATCTTCATATGGTTCTATGCTTTGTAAAATATCTTCTCATGTATCTAAAAACCTTGGATCCTATAGACTATCTGTGATATTATTGTGATTAGCATATTTTCTTTTATACCTGTTGAGAGAGGAGGAAAAGCCATGCAACCCAGAGAGCTTAAGGAGCTCATTGGAGACCACCCAATGAATAAATGAAAGGTCACAGCTCCCAACTAAGAACCAAGACTACAAATCTTGGGCCTCCTTTAATACTCTAGAAACTTGGGCCAAAAGGAGGAGGCACTGAGAAGAAAGACAATACACAGAAGAGAGAAATGCTCCAGCGGAAAAGAGGTCATGCTCAATGAAAATTGTCTATCAACCAGTAAGGAACAAAGGAGACACAGTAGAGCTCCCCGGGGACAAACATCTCTGTTTGTTGCAGGAGTGTTAGAATGTTTTGTCACAAAAGTGGCATTTGCCTTTCTCCTAAATACTGCGAAAGTTTCCTGGTTTGAATACTCACCCACTATGCAGCCGGCTCTTCCAACACGCACAGAAGCTGTGAGGAGAGTAGGTGGAGTATTGCTCTGTGCAACTTACAAATGAAGGACAAGCCAAAGCAAAGGCCCCACAGGGCAGTCACTCGCTTTTACAAACCAGTCGGGACATTGCTAATCTCTTCACTGCTGCCTGCATCTCCTGGTTCCTCAGAGTGTAGATCATGGGGTTGAGCATGGGGGTCATGACTGTGTGGCTGATGGACACGGCCTTGTCGATGGGGAAGGGAGTGAAGGGCCGGGCATAGAGGTAGATGCTTGGGACAAAGACCATAGACACCACGATGATGTGGGTGATGCAGGTGGAGGCTGCCTTCCTCCTTGCCTCCCCTGGGTGGGACCTGAGCATCACCAGGATGACAAAGTAGGAAGCCAGGAGGAGAAAGAACCAGATAGCATCCAGTATCCCACTGTTGGAGATCATGAGGAGCTCTAAGAAGGAAGTGTCCCTGCAGGCCAGCCTGAGTACCTGGGGGACATCACAGTAGAAGTTATCCAGGATGTTGGGCCCACAGAAGGGCAGTGGTAACATCAGAGCCAGCTGGATAATGGAGTGGACAAAGCCTACAACCCAGGATGCCACCACAAGTGTCACACAGAGACGAGTGTTCATGATGGTGACATAGTGAAGAGGCCAGGAGATGGCAACGAGGCGGTCATAGGCCATCACGGAGAGGAAGAAGACCATGGCACCTCCTAGGAAGTGGAAGAAGAAGAGCTGGGCCATGCAGCCCTTGAAAGAGATGGTCTTCTTCTCAGACAGAAGGTCCACCAGCATTCTGGGGGCAGTGACTGAGGAGAAGCAGAGGTCTATGACAGCTAAGTTTCGGAGCAGAAAGTACATGGGTGTATGGAGCCTGAGGTCGGAGGTCACCGTGACTATGATGAGGAGATTTCCCACAACTGTGGTGACGTAGACAGATAAGAACAACAGAAACAGGAAAGGTTGGAGCTCCTGAGTCTGGGACAGTCCCAGGAAGACAAACTCTGACACCCACGTGAGGTTCTCTGGTTCCATGGGGTCTTCTCTATAGACTTAAGGAAAACAGATCGTGGACCAAGATGAATGTAGGCTTTACTTACCTTCCAGTGCTCAGGACCAGACTGAGCTCTTCAGGTCCATGTGCTACACATCCTTCCATGTGCCCCATGATACCAGCTGCTGCCTTGTCTTGCAGAGTTTACAAGTAGGCACTGCGCTGAGGTACATATTCAGGAGATAGCTGAGCATCACCCAGAACTATACACAACCTGCCTGGTGAAGACTGCTATTGTGATAAGAAGCCATGTAGCGTCCCACCCATCTGAAGTCAACTTTGTATGTTCTATTTCCTTGAGATTTTCTCTTCTTTAATCTACATATTTTATGAGTCTCTCAATTTCCACACCTGAAAGATGAGACAGGAAAGGATTTCTTTGCAGAATTTTCCAGATGTTAGGTGCAGGGACACATCTTAGCTTCCTAGAAGGATGCCTGGTGTAATAAACAGGAAGCACGCTCACCTGTGACCACTGAAAATCTAAAGACATCTTTCTATTTCCAGGTTTTAAGTTTTTGCAGGACGTTTAGCACACTACAGTGTGAACAGAACTTTGTGTGCATGAGAGGCAACACACAGACAGTAGAAACACTCGGGGAAAATGCTGGCGCCATAAAGGTAACTGTCCATTTTTCCTTCTCAACTCAAGTGTAAGAGTCTAGGCACAGGCCTTGATCTCACAGCTTGTTTATCCCCAGCAGAGTTAGTAAATATGAGGACCTAGGGTGACTGAGTAGTTACAGGATGTGCCAAGCCTTGAGGGGAACCTCTGGACACAGCTGGATACCCGACTGTCCAGTTTCTGCCCACTCCCCAGTGCAGGTGTTCCTTTTTCTGAGGTGAGGGCTTCCTAGAACATAGGTATGGCAAGTGGAAGGTGGGGGAGAGAGACTCACTAGGTTAAGAAATAGATGGTGGGTGTAGCTTGAAGTGGACTCTTAGAGTAAGTTTAATTGTTACGGAATCCATGATTAGAAGAAAAAATTGAATGAGAAGAGAGGGAATAGATGAAGCAAGGGAAAATTACAAGGAAGAAAAATGGAGTAATGGGAGGGGATAAGGAGAGGGAAATGAAAATAGTGGTGTGGAGGGACAGTTCTAACTGGAAAGGGGGGAGAGAGAGAGAGAGACGAGAGACGGGGACAGAGAGACAGAGAGACAGAGAGAACATGAGAACAAGTTGTCTCCCCACTCCGCCTCAGTCTTCGCATCTTCTACTGCCTGACTAGTTGCAGTGTGGTCCCTCCTGCAGATCATCCTCTTCCCCTGCTTCCTGCCCCGTGTTTCCACTGCAAGCCTCCTTTCTTGCTATAGTCTTTCATGACCATCTAGCACCTACAGCTTAAAACTCAAACTCTTAGGAGGTGCCTATGGCAGAGTCAGGACTGAAAGACATGCCTAGTTGTGGGCACACGATTCCCTCTCAGCATGTCAGAGGAACTGTAAAATGCCACCTCCAGCTAGGATTGGAGCCAATATTATTTCAACAATCACTTCTGTTTCTTAAGTTCCTCTTGCTACCTCCATGTTTTACAAGCATCTAGAAACCACCTTCTGTGCAGCTCCGTTTCCCATTTCTCTGACACAGAATTCTTCATTTCTCTGCGTGAATGAGAATATAAACACTGTCATTATAGCACTTATCATTCAATGTTGAACCACATTTTGAATCTCATAACATGGTAGCCCAGCATGAGTGGCAGCAGCTCTGGTTTAGTAGATGCTTAAAAAAATGCTTGGCTAAGTCTGGATGTGGTGCTGCATGTCTATAATCCAAGCACTTGGGATGCTAAGGCAGGAGTATCATTATGAGTTTGAGACCAACCTGGCTATATAAAGTAAGCTCAAGGTTCAAGGCCAGCCTGAACTGCATACTGGGTTACCATATTGCTAATACAATAAGAAGAAGGAGAAGGAGGAGGAGGAGGAGGAGGAAAAGGAGAAGGAGGAGGAAGAGGAGGAGAAGGAGGAGAAAGAAGAAAGAAAAAAGGCTTGCCAACTTAAGTTAGGTGGCTTGGTGGATAATTTTGTGATGCTTTTCCCCATCTTCTTATCCTTCAGAGCTCGCTATACATGTGGCGGTTTTCACGTGTCAGCCAGAACGTTTGTTTTCAGTGCCATTTCCCCCCACAGTAAGCACCCCAGGGTCCTCCTCTTCCGCTCCACTTACTCCCATCAATTGCCTTCCTTGTTTACTACTTCCATCCTCCAGCAGACTGCCGGATCCTTCCTAGAGCTGGCTTCTGTGAGGTGAGCAAAGTCTGTCCTCTCACCTCTCTTCAGAAGTGGATGGAGAATGGGGTCTCAGGTCCTACATCTTCTTGGAGACCTCAGCTCTAGCTCTGGCTTTCCATCTCCTGTCCCTACCCCATGTGTGTCACCAGGTGCGGGACCCTAGAGGAAGGATGCATGTCCTTGGAGAAAACTGTTGGACAGGAAAAGAGCTGGGTTGATTACCACTGGGGCCAGGGAACAATGGGAGTTGTTAAAAAAAAAAAAAAAAAGTTTCTCTATGGCTTGAAGCAAATAGCCTTTGAGAGGTCTTCTCAGGGGCATAGAGTACTGAGAACATTGAAAATCTCAGAGATTTGTGGAATGTAAGATTTTCAGGTTAAGATCCAAGAGGATAAGAGAGACTTCAAAAGAAACAGACTGTCTGAGAGTTTTGGCAGGAAAGATCTCTTAGATAGTTGTTATGGGTTGTGTTTGGGGCACAGGTGGCTGGATCCAGAGTGTGTGATGCTGGGATTGATTCATGGTGCAGTGCTAGGCTCAAAGGCAGCAGGACTGAGGGTGGGAGTGCTGCTCACCGTGAATATACTGGGTAGGATAAAAGGGGCAGAAAGACACTTGAAGGTCCCTCGCTTGTTTTGCTGCCCTCTCCCTTCCATGAGCTGTTTCTCCACTGCAGTGCCTGTCTGCCGTGCCACCCGGCGTCAGACCCAACAGGTTATGGACTGAAACCTCTATAAACTGTGAGGCCAGTGTTTTCTGCTGTATCTTGGTTGTCATGAGAAGAGTAAATAAGACACCAGTGACTCTTACCTGTGAGAGAATGACCTGGACGAAGTGGTGAAGGACGGATCAGTGGTCAGGCCTCATTCACACAGGCCTGAGATCCCCACACTTGGGAGGCTGAAGCAGAACGATTCCCACGAGTTTAGAGCCAGCATGAACTGCATAGCGAGATCCTACTTCTCAAAAGAGACAGAGACTCAGACAGACACACAGACACACAGACAAACACACAGACAGACAGACAGACAGACAGACAGATTGGTGTGCTCAGCCCCGCCTTTCTCATTCAGAAATTCAAAGGTGATTGCTTAAGACAGAGTCCTGCTATGTAGCCCCGCCTTTCTCATTCAGAAATTCAAAGGTGATTGCTTGAGACCGAGTCCCGCTATGACCTCAGGCTGGTCTCAAACTTAACAATCATCCTGCCTCGGCTTCCCCAGTGCTGGGATGGAGGTGTGTACCATCACTCCCGGCTTGAACATCTGCTCTGGTCACAAGTTCTCAGTTAATTTCAATGCACCCGTCCTAGGGATTGGACATAGGAATCCAGCAACCTGCTCACTAGCACAACGGACAGTTCTTTCCTAGCCTGTCATCAGGCTAGCACAGAGGTTTCGGTTATTTTTCTTCTTTACATTTTGTTTCATCCTACAAATCAAACTCAGGAGCTTGCATTGGCCAGGCAAGTACTTATGGCACTGAGCTATCTCCCTGGCCCCTTCACATTCTTTTCAACTGAAGTGGCCTTCACTTAGCCAAAATCATAGATGGGAAATTGTTTGTCTACTAAATTAGAGACTTAATGCTCCATCAACTGTATCTTTCATATTGCCAGACAGACTAAATGGTTCATTTACTGTTCAGATACAATTCTACTCACACCATCTATAAGGAGCTAGCATTTTTACATGGAAATCATTAATCTCTTTCATACTGGAATTGGTGTGGAAGAATCATATTTATTCTCATTAGGAGGAAATTTAATGAAAACTGCAATTAACTGGCATTGTAAATGTGATGTAGTGTAATAACTATGATTTCTTAGATTTTTCTTCCAGACTCAGAGGAAGGAAACAAAGATCCCACCTCTCGGTGAGAAGGCTACGAACACCACGTCGTGAGAAAGAGCGTGGGGAATGGGAGACAGTAAGTCCTGAGCCCATCTTGGAAAGTATTCTTCCAATGCACCACCAACGGTATTTTTAATTTCCAAGAAATTGTTCCTCATGGCTCTGATCACCCTTTCCTAGATTGGTCTCCTAATTTTCTTCCACGAATGTAACACCTCTCTTGACTATCTGTGGCTATTAACTTTAGTTTTCTGAAGTGTCCTGTTCTGTTCCCTGACTGTATCATATTGAAAGTCTGGTTGTGATAGTATGCTGTAGTTTTGCAGGACTACAGAAGCAGACTTCTGTGTTAATCTGCTTAGAGCACCACAGTGGCACACCAGACACTGAGTGGCTCATAACCAACAGAAATGTTTTTCTCACAGCCTGAGATCAAGGTGCTAGCAGACTGGTTACCTCATGAAGATCTGCTTTCTGGTTTCAAGACCGCTGGCTCCTCCTTGGGTTATCACATGGGGGGAAAATGGGGAAGCTCTCCAGGGCTGAAGGCACCAATCTCTAATCACCTACCACAGGCCCATCCCCAACGCCATCACATGCTATTAGGGACTAGGTTTTAGCATGTGAAGTTAATATGTGAATGGGGAGGGAGTTAAACATTTCAGACTGCACCAATTAGCTTCAGGATAACTGGGTTAAGAGCACATGGGAGCTCCTTATTATTTTTTACAACTTCAAATAGATTTACACTCAGTTCAAAATAAAAGCTTTTTTTTCTGTCTTTTTGAGACAGGGTCTCACTATGCAGTTCAAATTGACCTTGAGCTCACTTTTGTAGCCCAGGCTGGTCTTGAACTTCCAATGATCCTCTTGCCTCAGCCTCCCAAGTGCTGGGATTACAAGTGTGAGCCACCATGCCTAGCCTAAAATAATAAAGCCTGTAACTAAAAATTTTTTAATAAAATTTTCTTGGGCTAGACTGGAATACACAACATCTCAGAGAGAGAGAGAGAGAGAGAGAGACAGACAGACAGACAGACAGACGCAGGCACAGAGATGGAGAAAGATAGAGAGAGAGAGAGAGGCAGAGAGAGAGGTAGAGACAGAGAGAGAGGAAGCAAAATGAAGAGAAGAGAAGAGAGGAGAGGAGAGGAGAGGAGAGGAGAAGAGAAGAGAAGAGAGGAGAGGAGAGGAGAAGAGAGGAGAGGAGAGGAGAGGAGAGGAGAGGAATGGCTGGTCACTGTCACGCACAGGTGGGCACTGTGATGCATATGATTAGAATCAGCCCCCAATCAACAAGCCCTTCTGCCTCTGTACTTCCTTTTTGCTTATCCCATGTAAGCCTTAGCCCACCAGAGATTGGGGCCTAATATTTTGGGAGTGATCCCAGTCAGTGTTCATCAACATAAACCAAATTTGCCTGCAAATCCTGGGTCTCATTTCATCATTTCTGCTTGTCAGAGCAATTCTAGGAGAGTTTACTCCTTCACTGCTTTCTGAAGAATTCCAGTGCCACAGGATTATGCAGTATGCAACATACGGGTAAGGGGGGTTGTCCTACAAGAGTGGATATGGAAGGTCTGAACAGGATGTAGAGTTAGGGAACGTGTGACAATGGATGAATTGAAAGAACGCATCTGAGGAAGTGAAAAAGTGGAGGATGTGGAAAGTGTCACCAGATGTTTAAGAGACCTTAATGTGAAAGGAAAATAAAACCTGACCCAAGACACCCCACAGATGAAATAGCACAATAAAGCCATGCCTCCCTTCCCTCATTTTCAATCCGTGATTGAGAGTATGGATCAATCTGTGTACTGATAATAGGAAGGAAGAGGTAGAGAAAGGAGAAACCCAGAGTTGCAGGAATGGCTGAGGGAAACCAACAAAAACCTTTAATGTCTTGCATTGGATGTGGCTAGGAGAGAAGTGGGAATAAGAAGGACTCTGCAGGCCGGGCGTGGTGGTACGCGCCTGTAATCCCAGCACTCAGGAGGCTGAGACAGGAGGATCAGTGAGAGTTCGAGACCAGCCTGGGCTACAAAAGTGAGCTCAAGGCCAGCCTCAACTGCATAGTGAGACCCTGTCTCAAAAAGACAGAAAAAAAAAAGAAGGACTCTGCAGTATCTTCCTAACTTTGCATTAATGCTACGGTGAAACTTTTATGAAATGACACGTGCCCCAAGAGAGGCAGAGAAAATAAATATACAGAGATAGGAACAGAATTTCTTATTTTCATTTCATTAAAACATCATTTATTTTTTTGTTTATTTATTTGTTTATTTATTTATTTATTTGGTATAGGGTCTCACAAGACAGCTTGGACTTGCAGTGATCCTCCAAGGACAGAAATTCTTTTTTTTTTTTTTTTTTTTTTTGTCTTTTTGAGACAGGGTCTCACTATGCAGTTGAGGCTGAACTTGAGCTCACTTTTGTAGCTCAAGCTGGTCTTGAACTTGCACCAATCCTCCTGCCTCAGCCTCCCGAGTGCTGGGATTACAGGCATGCGCCACCACGCCCGGCTCAGGACAGAAATTCTTATAAAAAAAATAGATTCAGAAGCTAGGCCCAGCAGTGTGCACCTATAATCTCAGCTACTCAAGGTAAGAGGACTGTGAATAACATAGCAAAGCCCTGTCTTACTATGAAAATATGAAACTGACAGGGGATAGCAAGAAGCAAGCAAAAGCAGAAACACCTCCCTCTGCCAGACACTGCTCAAGTTACTGGAAGAATTTAACAGTGAATGCCTGGGACCAGGGATTCTGCCTCCCTAGCAAGTACCAGGTTCAGAGTTCTATCCTCAGTACTGGAAAAAAAAAAGGAGAGAGAGAGAGACGGGGGGGGGGGAAGAAAAGATAAAAAAGAAAAGAGAAAGGAGAAAAGAAAACAAAAAGACATGAGAAAAGAGAAAAGAAAAGAAGAAATGAATGCCTGGGAGAAAGGCAAAATGTGCATGAGGTGGTCGCCTTGGAGCTGGGCTCTTGAGCCCAGTCTGGATCCCTAGGAGGCACGGCCCTGCCTCTCTGGCCTGCACTCTTTGGCCATATCGTGCCATCCTCCTCTCAGCCCTACCATCCAGAGTGGAAAGTCTGTGCTCAGTAATGCCTTAGCCTGTTCAAGTCCTTAAAGCTCTGTGATAATGAGTAATGCATGAAGAACAGACATTTATTTTCTCACAGCTCTGGAGTCTGAGAAGTCCCAGATCAACTCCCCAGCAGGTTTGGAGTCTGATGAAGTTGCTTCCAAGATGGCGCCTTGTCAATTTCCTCTGGAGAGGAGTGTGGTATCCTTTCACGACAGATATCGAAGACATCCGATCCCATTCACAAGAGAAGAGTTATCGTGACCTAATTACTGCTTCATTTTGTAATACTGTCATAGTGGTCACTTTGTAGTTGACTTTCTGCTGCCATAACAGAATACCAGCGTAGATAAATGATAAAGAAGAAGAAGAAGAAGAA
>PVJA010055013.1:0-11328 GCA_004027025.1 Myocastor coypus | reverse complement strand
AAGAAAACAGAAATTATCCCATGCATATTATCTGACCACAGTGCAATGAAATTGGAAATAAATGATGAAAGAAACCAGAAGAACTCCAGAAATACATGGAAATTAAACAACACTATTTTCAGAAACCAGGGGGTTACAGATGAAATTAAACAATATTTATAATTTAATGAAATTCAAACACAACCTACCAGAATTTATGGGATGCAATGAAAGCACTTCTTAGAGGGAAATTTATAGCTCTGAACTCACACGTTAAGAAAACAGAACAGGAACAAATAAATACTCTAATGCAATATCTAAACCAACTAGAAACCTGAAGAGCAAATTAAATCCAAACCCAAAGATGGGAGGAAATTATAAAGATTAGAGCAGAAATCAATTCAATTGAGACAAAGAAAACAATACAATTAATTAATTAATTAATCAAAAAGCTGGTTCTTTGAAAGATTAAATAAAATTGATAAGCCCCTAGCTAACCTCACCAAAAAGAAGAAAAAAAGGACACAAATTCAAGTAATAAGGAATGAAAAGTGTGAAATTACTACAGACCCAGCCGAGATTCAGAGGATCATAAATAGCTACTTTGAGAATCTTTACTCTCACAAAATTGAAGACACAGATGAAATGGACAGATTCCCAGAAAGGTACAAACTACCAAAACTGAATCAAGAAGATATAAAAACTCTCAATAACCCAATAATAGCCAGTGAAATACAAAATGTAATAAAAAGCCTATCAACAAAGAAAATGCCAGGACCTGATGGATTCACCACTGAATTGTACAAGAAACTTATAGAAGACATAATCCCAATACTCCTCAAACTCTTCATTGAATAGAAAAGGAAGCAATCCTTCCAAAATCATTCCTAGAGACAACTGCTACACTGATACCAAAACCAGAGAGAGATCAACTGAAAAAGAGAGCTACAGGCCAATTTCTCTCAACAACATAGATACAAAAATCCTTAATAAAAACCTTGTTAATAGAATACAGCAACTCATCAAGAAGATTATACACCATGGCCAGGTAGGATTCATCCTGGGGATGCAAGGATGGTTCAATATACACAAATCTATAAATCTAATATACTGTATCAACAGAGCCAAAACCAAAAATAACATGATTGTCTCAATTGATGCAGAAAAGGCTTTTCACAAAGTCCCACACTCATTCATGTTCAAAGTCATACAGAAAATTAGAATAGAAGGCCTCTACCTCAGGCTGATAAAATCTATCTATGACAATCCAACAGTTAGCATAATTCTAAATAGGGGAAAACTTAAGTCTTTTACTCTCAAATCTGGTACAAGACAAAGATGTCCTCTATCGCCACTTGTATTGAATATAGTTCTGGAATCATTAGTTACAGCCATTAGACAAGAGAGAGAAATAAAAGGAATAAGAATAGGTAAAGAAGAAGTAGAACTATCATTATTTGCAGATGACATGATAATCTACTTAGAATACCCAAAAATACTCCACCAAGAAGCTATGAGAATTAATATGCAAATTCAATAGCATAACAGGTTACAAAGTCAACACCCAAAGTCAATAGCATTCCCCTACACAGATAACATACACACTGAGAGACAAATTAGAGAAACAGTACCTTTTCTGATAGCACCAAAGAAAATGAAATACTTAGGAATTAACCTAAGGAAATAAAAGAACTTTTCAATGAAAACTAAATTACTCTGAAAAAAGAGATCCTAGAAAATTTCAGAAAATGGAAAAATATTCCCTGCTCCTGGATAGGAAGAACCAAGATTTTGAAGATGGCCATACTTCTTACATTGTTATACAGATTTAATGTAATTTCTATCAAAATACCATCAACATACCTCACAGACCTGGAGAAATCATTTCTAAAATTTATTTGGATCCAAAAAAGACCCAGAATTGCAAAGACAATTCTGTGCAACAAAGGTAAGGCAGGAGGTATTGCAATTCCAGACCAAAAGTTATACTACAAAGCTGCAGCAATAAAATCAGCATGATATTGTCAAAAAAAAAAAAAATAGACCTGAGGATCAGTGGAATAGATTAGAAGATGCAGAAGCAAATACCAACACACTCAGTCACCTTATCTTTGAGGGAACAAATGTTTACTGGAAGAAAGATAGCCTCTTTAACAAATGGTGCTTGAAAAACTGGCTCTCTACATGCCAAAAACTAAAACTTGACCCAGGTCTATCATCATGCACTAAACTAAAGTCAAAATGGATTAAAGATCTAAATATTAAAAGAGAAACATAAAATCTCCTGGAAGAGAAAGTGGGGGAAAGTCTTAAAGACATCAGGGTAGGCAAAAAGTTCAAGGACAAAAATCAAAATGCACTTTTAACACTTGAAAGAATCAACAAATAGGACCTCCTCTGGCCAAGAAGTTTTTGCATGTCAAAAGAAATTACCAAGAGAGTGAAAAGACAACCCACAAATTTTGAAAATATTTTAAGTAATAAGTATTCAAACAAAGGTCTTCTATCTAGAATTTATAAGGAACTAAAAACCATTAGGGTCCCAAAATTCAAAGACCCAACCCAGAAATGGGCATCTGAGATGAACACACATTTCTCAGTGGAAGAAATACTAGAAGCTAATAAATACATGAAGAAATGCTCTACATCACTAGCCATCCATGAAATGCAAATTAAAACAACACTTAGATACTATCTCACCCCAGAAAGAATGGCTACTATAAAGAAATCAACTATCAACAAATGTTGGAATGGCTGTGGGGCAAAAAGGAACCCTTCTCCATTGGTGGTGAGAATGCTGACTGGTACAACCATTATGGAAAGCAGTGTGGAGGCTCCTTAAAAAACTAGAACTGGAAATCCCACTCAATCCAGCTATACCCCTACTGGGAATTTTCCCAGAAGAACTGAAAACATCATACCATAGTTATATCTGTGCACCTATGTTTATAGTAGCCCAATTTGTAATAGCCAAATCTTGGAAATAGCCAAAATGCCCATCATATGAAGGATGATTAAAAAAGATGTGGTATTTTCATAAAATGGGATGTTACTCAGCTATAAAGAACAATAAACTGGAAGACTTCATATATAAATGGATGTATCTTGAACATATACTCATAAGTGAAATAAACCAGATCTACATATGTAAATATCATATAGTCTCCCTAGCATAAGAACTCAAAAGAAGAAATAAAAATGGAAAGGTATAACACAGCTGAATCGAAATCAAAGACTTACGGGTTAAACAGCAAAGTGATGGGCACAGAAAAGAGAGGAAACATAGCAGGAGCAAAACTATGCACATATGTACACAGGATGAATTAGATAATGGTCTTAAGAACCTTCAAAGCTTTTTTCACATTGATGATAGCAATGTGTAAAACAAACTATGTTTGGAATGTCTGTCATTCTTATCTTTTAGATTTGTGCGGCTTCCAGTGTAATTTCAGTTACTGCTATGTTCTCTCTCAAGTAAATGGTTGGTTTATAAGAAAACAAAAATGGGTATTAAATGAGAGTAAGAAACTAGGCAAAATTCCATAGGATTGACAAGCTACAATTTTGTACATCCTCAGATTTTTAAATGTCTGTGTAAAAATGTATAACTGCTTTTACCATATCTTATAGAGATTTATTAAAATATCAGTGATTGATGGAAAATGCCAATTCCAAGTTAACTGTAAGATTTTGATATTCAGAAAGACAGTGATGTTGAGCTTAAGTACCTATGATATAGAGTAATAGTATCATGACGCTTCTCTGCTGGAGGGTTGAAAATATAAGTTAACAAACCAAAAATTGGAGAAAAAGAAGGGCTATGAGGATAGCCAATATTTTGGCCCTAGCCCTTCAAGGTCAGTGAGGACTCAAGACCTAAGAGAACCTGTACTATAACATCCTATAACTCAGTGGTTTCCCAAATTTTCTGTTCAAGGAGATTATGGAACCACAGAGGAAAGGGATAAATGAAGTAGTGTGTCTGAGGAGAGTCATCTGGAGAGAAACCATTCACTTGGGCTTTCACAGAGAGCAAACTGGTCAAACAATGGCCTTGACTCATCCAGATGGCTTACACTGACAACAGTTCTACAAAGCACTGTACATGGTTTCAAAGTTAATCCTGAGGTGCTTTGACCTTGGAAGATACAAAAGTTAAATGTTTTGTTGCACAGGTCTTGCTTTAACTTGCCCTTAACTACCCAGCAGAAAAGTTTAACTGTGAGGCATAAAATATAAAGCTAGATTAGTATGCTGAGTTGTAAAAGGCTTAAATCAACAGCTTCCAACATTGTCAGTTTCACCAGTAATCCACTACAATTATGGGACGTTGGACTATGCATACAACTATTTCCTCTAAGTTCAAAGAGCAGAATTTTTTTTTCTTTACCAATATCAATTAGAAAATTTATCATGTCTATACCTTGTGCTTTATATAACTACTGTGAGGACAACAATATGCATTGTATGAATTATCGCAAATGTAACATGTTTTGAAACTGTCATATTGTTATTTCTTATTAAAAGTAATAAAAAATAAAAAAGTCTGTGAAAAGAATTAAATGTAAGTTTAAAAATTGAAGATCTCTCTCTCTCTCTCTCTCTCTCTCTCTCTGAGATGCTCACTCAGAAAGCACAACCTATTGCCTGAAGATGAAGATGAATACAGCATCCAGCCCAGGACACAGTCCACCCTGCCATGGATGTGATAAGCATCATGGAAAATTTCTCTTGTCTCCTATGCTTACATTCCATCTACCACATTGGCAATCAGAATGGAAAGTTAAAATGGAAATGACTGATATGTATTCACATGGACATGCATGTCCTATGCCCATGCATAGGCAAGCTACGACCAATCCTGAAAGTTCTCTCTAGTTTGCCAAATTTCCTCCTTATCCTACCAGATAGGGAAATGACAGGGGTTCTGGTGGAGGAAGCAGCTACCATGAGGGATCCCCCTTATCTCCTTAGGGGAACCTCAGCCTCATACAAGGAGGACTTTTCCAGGGTCTCTGAGTCGAACTTGAACTTAACTTGGGTCCTCAGGTCCTCATTGTAGTTACCTTCAACCATACAACTCACTTCCCCTGTGTCTCTAATTTTGACTTTCTCTACACCCTCCATTACTTTCTCATTACCCTCCATTTATAAAGCTAATTGAATTGGCACATTTAAAGGAACCTAGAAATGAAGCTCCCAGAAGCTGAGAAAAACTATGTCACCAATTATGTGAAACAGAAAAGCTCTGTGTTCCATACCCATGCCTAACTCCACAGCAAAGTTACAGAACTCTCCTTTTCTCAGAGTTCAGCTTAGTTGTGTTTCTGTGGGTCACAAACTCTAAATTTCTATTCTCCTAAGATAAATATCAAAGAAATTCTGCTGGATGATGAAGCACTTAAGGAAAGAATCTCTTAGTCAACAAATGGAAATGGAAAGCCCAGCTCTAATGGCTTGATGTATGAGATACACCCAAATTCTTCAACCCAAAGGTGGAATTGCCTTTGAATACACAGGAGCCTAACTTGTCCCCAAAAGAAGGTATGTTAGTGCAAAAAGATATGAGAACTGTAAGAATGGAGCCATGTCTAAAAGGCTAAACTGGAGAGAGAGCACAATCCGGGTCATGCAATATATTTAACAGCAGCAAGCTCTTATGTGAATCTGAATACTGGGCTCAGCCAAAGCTGAGGGTCCTTCTTAGAAGTCTTTCTTCATTTTCAAAAGCTACCCACAGGAGTAGGACATGGGAGTCACAGCCCCCCCACACACCTGTTCATTCAAGCAGCATCTTATTTGTAGGAGAATTCCATGGCAGCAGGACCCTCTGCCTGGTCTCCTCTGCAGACAAACAACAACAACAACAACAAAACCCAGCACAGTCACCTTGTGGGTGTTTCTCACCCTGTTCTTCGAGCTGGGATTCCCTGATAAGATGTCAAATTAATAAGCTTCTTAATAATAGATGGAAATGTGTGGGAAAAACCAAGGGGTCACGCTGGTACCTGCTGGTAAGTGACAGCTTACTGTGAGGAGTCTCTTAGCTTGGTTAGTGTCATGGCCCAGATGCCCAGTTCCAATGTCACACATCCCAGTAACTCGAGGATTTCCACGGGGCTCATCTGTCAGGGTTATCCCTCACATGACTTCCTTCCTAACAAAGAAAAGCAAGCCAGCCATTCCAAGTGAAGGTGTGCCCTGCAAGGCAGCAGGAACCTCAAGCTCCCCTTAGGCAATACATGCCTGCCTATCAGGAAGGAAAAAGTACTGAAAGTGGGCACATAATTAATTAGTAGTATATACAATAAATTTGCATTCTGTATACAGTTTACCTCACCAAGTACTTCAGCATTCCATTCTTCAATACCTAAGCAAGTTTGATAAAGTGACAAGATGAGACTTTCCTCTCTGTGCTCTCTGCAAAATAGGCATTGCAATTTGTACCTAACATCCTCGTTCTTATATTAAAACTGATCTGGTCATTAAGCACTGGCATGACTTCTGTTGTTGTGTTATTAGATGTGTCATAGTTGTCAACCTACAGCTTAGAGTGTAGAGACCAGGTGATGAGACAACGTCATCCGGGTGTTGCTTCATATACATGGTAACTGCCTTTGAATCTAGCTGTGTACAGCCCTCAGCACAGATGAAGGGGCCATTAGCGATCATTAGAACCTAAGTAATACTATGGATTACAGAATCAGCTGATGATTTTCTGGCTGGGATATTGGTAGCTGCTTTCATGCACTTAGGCTTTACAGCTGAATACTTGTTTTTTAGGAGGTGTTATGGTTTATGTCTAGTTGTCCCCCCAAAGCCTTATCTAGTCATTGGATGGGTACTTCTATAGATTGAGACTTGACTCATGAGTCACTGGGATTATGTTTTAGTACTAATGGGATTATGGGTCTGAGTAGGGCTGGGACTATGGGTGTGGTCTAGGGTGGATATCCTAAGGCAGAGAGCCTGATAGGAATATAAAGAGAGACAGACTCGAGCTGTTGCTCTGCTGCCCTGATTGATTGGCTGCCTCTGCCACCATTTTGTTGCTGTTCCGCCGCCATGAGCTGGATGCTCTCTGCTCTGTTCCACTCAGCCTTGGGCCAGCTGAATATGGACTGAAACCGCTAGTAACTGTGAGCTAAATAAACCTTTCCTTCCTTCGTTTTGAGTGTTGGGTATTTGTCCCAGCAACGAGTAAAAAGTAACTAAGGCACATACTACCTGATACAAATTAAGTCACCGGGTGCGTAATAGATCTCTTCATGATTTGGGGTCTCTAGCCTATCACCAGGAGGAAAAACTCAGCCTAGGAAGCTGACTGAGAGACAAGCACACGGACACTGACATTCAGGTTGCAGTTCACGAGCACACGTGCTGCCAGTGAAGTCGGGGCTGGTGTTTGCTACAAGGGACAGAAGGGGTGCGTGATCACTCTGCAGGAGACGCTGCATGTCCTGAAAGCAGGGCTCCCAGAGGAAGACCAACTTCATTATTTTCCTGGCTGAATTACTTTACCATGTGGTAGAATTTCCTCTTAATTTGCTGGACAACATCATTTTCTCCAGATTTCTCCTGCCAAGTCACTTCTCCTTTGCATGGCTTTCTCTTGGAAAGCAGTTCCCAATCTTAAATATTGAGTCCCATCCCAGAAATCCTTGCCAGGAGAGTTGCTGTTCCCAGTGGAAGAAAAACAAATGGAGATTCTGCAGAGGCTGCCCTCTCCGGTTTGAGAGAGAGTGAGTCAAGCTCCTGAGAAGCAGGCCCAAAGACAGATGTTGGGGAGCAGTGAACTGAGGCAGCTTGAGGTCAGCAGGGCTGGGCAAAGGGATGCTGAGCTGTGTCCCGGGCACAGCAGAGGCCTCAGCCTGGCTCCCCGCGGGGTTCTTGAGCTTGCCTGGCCTTGCAGAGCTGTCTCTACTTGGAAGCAAAGGAACAAGGCTTTGTGCTGTTGTGTTCCCTCATGTCTTCTGGCAGGGACGCTGGCCACCCGGAGGGATGAGCGGGAGTCTTAGCTTAAGCAGCTGTCTTCAGTTTGGCCATTTGCTCAGATAGGAGCTCAGCTGTGGGCCATCAAAAGCAATCCTCGCAGCTGTTGCGGGCCAGCCTGTTTCAATCCCTGCACAGCAGGGGTGACTTCTAGGAGCTGGTCCTGATTGCCCTTCCTAGCCAAGTCTCCTCTTTGACCCAGCTGAACATCTGCCTTCTGCCCTGTTCCTTCAACTGAGGATATGACCAAGTGGAGTTGGGTTAGAAAATACTCCCTTTTTACACTGTTGCATAATTTCCTAACAGGGCCATTTTCAGGGGCAGGTGAGCTCTGCATGTCCAAGATAAACCTAGGAGTGAAGTGCCCGTTACTTGCTCTCTCAGTGCTGAGACATGAGACCCCACACCCATAATTCAAAGGAGGAAAAGTTTATTTTGGTTGACAGTCTCTAAAGGCTTCGATCTGGCTACCAACCCCTCAGTGGGCCAATTCAGTACTACACACTTTTGACCAGTCACCTCCTAAAATCCCCACTGATTAGCACTTGAGGTGTTGGGGGACATCCAGATATAAGTCCCAGAAAAATGCAAAGCACAAAGGAAGCACCCCCAGGTGCCCCTGCTCTGCGTTAGGCTGCACATCCATAAGTATAAACCATGCACCTTCACAGAGGTCTTCTCCAGGGATTTCAGCTTCCGGTGAGGTCAAGGTTTGGACCCCTCTGGAAGCAGCTCTAGCATGGAGTGCTTTTCCTTCCAAGGGCACCCAAGGTTATAACCCAAATGTGGCATCAGAGTCAGAAATCTGCTTTCCAAAGCTGATTGTCCTATCTCTTAGGCCTGTTCCCCTAATGCCAATCCCTTACCCTCCCTGGGCACAATGTTCCCAGTTCATGAGATGACCTGGGGTGAAGACTGCCTGAGTTACCTTGCCAGATAGCTCACTGTAGAGTGGCACGCCTGGCCAATAGGTCTTGCTGCACAACGTTTGGAGCTGACAGGAGCTTAGCAGTCATCTAGGTAAGCATGCCAGTGGCCAGACTCTCTCAGAGTTGCCCGGAGGTCAGAGAACTTGCCTCAGGTACACATCTGCTGAGAAGCAGAACCACAGCCCAAACTGGCCCCCTTGCTCTTGGCAGTCAGCACCTCTCTGCACCAGCCTCCCTTCCATCCCCCAGGCTTCTCCCTCACATCAGGGTAGGGCTGTGTGTGCTGCTCTGTTCCATGGGCCCTTCAAGAGTTTTATAAAATGACATAAAATTTGCCAGTGCTCAAGCTTGTGTACTGGAAGCAAGATACTCTTCAGATGTGAAGAGCTATTATTCAAAAATTGTTACCTAAGTCATTATGCTAAAAAATCCACCTTGGGCTGCAGGAAAGAGGAGAAAGGGAGCTCCTCTTGTACTGGCAATAGAATTACTGAGCATGCACATCCATCTGCTGCAGGAGACAGGGAGAACGGGGAGGGAGAAGACAGAAAAGCCTCTTTGAAAAGCAAATTACTGAGGCATGTATTTTATATTATTTCCTGCCCTGCTTATTTAATCAGTCTAAATTGAGAGTTCTTATAATTCCCTAGCATCAGTGGATAAGCCTGGGTATCCTCCAGCCCTGCAAGGCCTGAAGCTTTTCTCTTCTTCTGTAGGTATTCATTTCCAAAATTTCATTACCGCCCCGCATGCGAGTCATTCCCTCCCATGCGATGCACTTAAACAATCCTGCCGAGGTGAGCCCAGGAGAGGCTGAGCCTATTCATTCGGTATGTGGAGGAAGGCTTGTCACACAAAGCAGCCTGGGAGAGGGCGAGCCAGTGTGGGCCTCCCAAGGGAGCCAGCAGGTGCAGCAGAATTTGATCCCGACCCGGTTCCCTGTCTAGGAGCTGCCCTTTCATTTTGCTGTTGCTCCCTCCAGAGGAGCCTGGAGCCACTAGAGGGGATGGCAAGGAACAAGAAAGCTAAGATCAAGTCCTTTAGCAGGACGATAAGAACTTAAGCCGGATATTGTGGACAGGAACTCACACACAGGCCATGGGCAAGCCCTGCTGGTCAGCAATCAGAAGACTCAGGTCTGGACTCAGTTCTGCTATCCAGTGCTCTATGGCCCAGGGAAAGTTACTGCACCTCCCTGGGACCTCCGAGTCCTTCCATATCAAGCTAGGACTATACATATTTGTTGTCACAGCCTGGGGAATTCAAATGCAACTGAATTTCAGAGCAAGTGCACTAAGTATTTGTACAAAGAGTGTCAATATATGTGTCCTTCTGTCTTGGGAGCCAGGGGACACACCACTCCAAAATTAAACACAATGGCCAGGAAAGGGGCAGGGGAAGGGAAGAGAATATAATGAGTGATTTCTGTGACTCAGCCTGCTCCAACGTTATCTTCTCTCTGAACTCCAATGCCCAAGTCCCAGTTCACCTTGTAGGATATACAGCAACAGAGAAGTGTTGGCCTGTTGGATAGTTGTTAGTTGAGTGACTGGCCTGTCCCAGAGAGTGCTGACCACAGAGCGCTAGGTTTGCATGTCAATGACAATAAAGCAAGGGGGGGGGGGGGGGAGGAAGGACCAGGTAGACGAATCAGCCCTGGTCCGGAACCCAGCCAGAGGCACAAGAGCACTCAGGCAGGCAGGTGACTCGGGCAGGGCAATTCACAGAAGTGTTGGCAGGAATAGCCTAGGGGTGATGCAGAATCCCGAGGTGAGGAACCACTCAGCAGACACCAACCCAGAAGCAAAAGCAAAGAAGAGTGAGCAAGGGTAGTCCCTGGGACTCCCGGGGACAGCACAGTGAGGAAATGCTAACATAGGAGCAGAGCACCCTTGGGTCCAGAGAAACACAGGGCCTGCAGTGAACTCTAGAGAGGATTCAGGGGACACTCCTGGACCCCTGTCCCCTTCCTCCCTCAACACTACTGCTGGGCCCCCTCCACTGGCCAAGAGCCAATGGAGCCCCTGTGTGCAAAGCAAGAGAGTCAGTGTCCTGGCCAGAGAGCAGGTGAGAAACAAGTTCTGGGAGGCAAACTGGACAAGGGAAGGTACTCAGGAGGCACGCCAGGTGATTCGAGTCTCAGCATCACTCCTCCCTCCCAACACCTGGCCTCATTTTCTTTCCAACCTCTGTTAAAAATTGAAAAACACTGGCTAAAATCAATTGAGAAAATCTTCCTGGAATTCCTGTTAATCTATATTTTAAGAAAGAAGGATGTGGGAGTAGGTGATGGTCAGGGAGTCCTGAGGCCACTGGCATCTCAGACCTAGTTTTTGTCACATTTTAAGGCTGTTATTCAAAAAGGGGAATGAGGGGCTGGGGAGATAGCTCCAAGGCACAAGTGCCTGCTGGGCAAGTGCAAGGTCGT
>PVJA010055012.1:0-11338 GCA_004027025.1 Myocastor coypus | reverse complement strand
AAAGAAAAAAAGGGGGGGGGGGAAGAAGTAATGTGGATTTAGAAAGGTTAATGTTTAGTTTTTTGATCAATCTTATATACCTATATGTATTAACCTAAACTGATCCGATGATGAAAATATGTAATATAACCATTGTTAAATTTAAACAATAAAAGAATTGAAAAAAAATTATATTCATTTTGGGTAACTTGTATGAATATGATCATATAAATTATATATTGTAAATGATATATATGATACAATTCTCTCATTATTTGGTTTCCTACAATCTCTCCTTTATTTTTAAAAATTATTTATATTTGGGATTTCTTTTACAAGAGAATCCATGCAACACTTATCTTTCTTTGCATGTCTTATTTCACTAAATACTATGGTCATTTTCATTTTCTTTTTGGTACCAAGAGTTGAACTCAGGACTTCTGCTTGCCAGGCAGGCACTGTGCCACAATGCTGTGATCTCAATAGCCATCTCTTTTCCTGAAAATAACTGGGATTCATTCTTCTTCATGGCTTAATAAAATTCCATTGTGTAAATATACCACTTTTATTTATTCACTTGACTGTTGATGGGCATGTAGGCTGTTTCCAGAGCTTAGTGATTGTGAATTGTGCTATAAAAATAGGCTTGCATGTATCATTGCGGTATGATGACTCTACCTCTCAAGGATTAAAAGAATCTAACCAGGAAGGGTTTGGATGGTTCACATAGAATTTTTATTTTCAGTTTTGTGAGGACGATCCATACTGATATCCATAGTGGTTGTACTAGTTTACAGTCCCATCACTATTGCAAAGGATTTCATTTCCTCATATCCTCACCAGCATTTGTTGGTTTTCTGTGTGTGGACTTGTTGATAACCATTCTTAGTGGTTTAATATAGAATCTCAGGGTTGTTTCAATTTACATTTCTTCTAATGACTTAAGGTTTAAATATTTTTTTCACGTGCTTATTGGCAGTTTTTACTTTTCTTGAGAATTGCCTGTTCATTTGCCCGTATTTTACTAAGTCATTTGTTCTTTGGAGTTATTTTATTTGAGTTATCTGTATGTTCTCGATATTAGTCTTCTATTGGAAGAGCACCTGCAGCATTTTTCCCGTTCTTTACCTTGTCTCTGTTGATTGTTTACTTGCTTTTACTGCATTCTTCAATTTCTTTAATGTTAAATAATTTTATTATGAAGGTTATTTACTTCTCTGATTATGCTTGCTCTTAGGCATTTTATTATTTTTTGAAATGATTGTGAATATAATTGTTTTTTGTAATTTATTTCTCAGAGGTTCATTGAAAGTGACTTTCTTTTTACTTGAAGCTTTCAATATTATTTCCTTGTTTTGTATGCATTTTAGGTGTAATATGACATAGAGAGGTTCTTTTTTGATCATGCTCTTTGGGATTTAAATGTTTATATATATCTTTCCCAATATTTGGGAAAATTTCTGTTATTATTTCACTAGAGTTTCTTCATTTTTTTTTACCTTACTACCATATTCTATAGCAAAAGTTTGTAAGATGTGTCCCAGATGTCTTACTTTTTAAGAAAAAATGTATTTCGTTTTTACATGGTCTCCCTACGTAGCTCAGACTCCTAGTGATCCTCCTGCTTTTTCAGCCTCACAAGTGCTGTCATTACAGGCATGTGCCACCATGCTTCACTCTGTGGCTGGCTCAGCCCACCTAGGGGGCGAGGCTGGTGCAGCAAGTGGTGCTGGGGATCAAACTACCATCCCTGTGCTTGACTAAGCAGGCACTTTAATTCACTGAACTACCTTGCAGGTTCCTTGCATGTTTCTTTTTTTAAAACAGGTGCTTATTGTTAGATTTTTCAATGTCTGAATGTGACATGTCATCAATATTGTCTTCAAGTGCTGAGATTCTCTTTTCTGTTTGATTTAATTCACTGTTGAGGTTTCCACCAAGTTTTGACTTGACTTATTAACATTTTTATTTCCATGATTTCTATTTGAGTTCTTCTTTAGAATCCCTATTTTGGTTGAATTATTGTTTCATATCCTACATTGTTCTCCTTATTTCCCTAGAATTTTTATTTCTGTCCTCTTTGAAGTCCTTGATTATTTAAATAATCAGGTTTTTTTTTTTTTTTCAATTCTGTTTTTGATATTTCATCCCTTTCATTATGTTTGGGTTCATTTACTGATGAGTTATGAAAGTTCATTTTTGAGACACAGACTCACTGTGTAGTCCAGGCTAACCCTTGAACTCATGGAAATACTCCTGCCTCAGCTTCCAAGTGCTGAGATTTTAGGTGTGTGTCATCACACTCAGTTGAAGCTTTGGTTTTTTTTTCCTCACATTTTTTTTTTACATTTCTATGTTGAGCTTTGCATTTTTGATCATCTCTTTCACTGTTATGTGAGAGTCTTCTCAGTTTGCTGCCTTTGTAGGAGTGCTACTCAAAGAGATAAAAATAAACCACAACATGAACGCCCACACAAAATCAAACCAACATCTCTATCAGCAACAATAATAGAAAAGATGAGGGAAATATAAAAGACTAAATATTGTCAAGGTAAAGGTAATGATAATAAGGTAAAAATAGAAAAATGTAAGAAGTGGGGAAAGATAAAACAGAAAAAGCAAAATTCTAGCAAATGGAAGACAAAGAAGATAGAAAAGAATGAGAGAAATAACTCAAATTATTAAAAATCAAACAATAGCAGATTAGAATAAAAGGAAAACCAAAACTATTTAACACAACAAAACAAATAGAATAGAGCACAAAGGAAGGTGAGTCACAAAAATTTCTTCCATGCTGAAGTATTTGAATTGGAAACGTTTCTTCCCAGGACCTGTAATATTGGAATCCGGAAGATATAGAAGTAAGAGCGTAGCAAGTAATACCTGAGGCTGGTTGCACTTTTGCTCTATTCCAATGTCCCAGGCTGGTGCTATCTGAATGCTGACCCCTTCCTCCCCTTCCAGCCAGGAGAGCTAATCAGTTGATGACATGTGAGACAGGGAGCAGGCCTTTTTGCTGTCATGCTCCAGACATCCAAGAAGATACATGACCAAAATAAGTCAGAGGGTGGGGAAGTAATCAGATCACTGAATTCTCTGTTGGTGGAAGGGGAAACTTCAGGAATTGCACAATACATTGGTTTGATCATAGTGCTCTCTCACCCGGATCCCTCAGAACACCACATGGAGTGTGTCTTGCACCTCACCAGAGAGAGACGTTGTTGAACACTATACCTCTGTAGCTTAGGCTGCAGACTTAAACTGCTTAATCTCTTTGGTGTATCTGTTCTGGCACATACAGTACACCTGTCGATTGCTCTTCATTGTCTCCTCTCCAGTCATCGTGGTAGGGTGTCCTTGAAGACCATGGAATGTGGTTGCTTTATGACATCTGATCTCTGTAGTGGCTCAGTTTCAAATAATAAACCCTCTCTCCACATTTTACTTGGTGATAGTTCTTCAAGCAATGGCAAGTGCTGCAGTGGATTTTTTCTCTGGAGGTATCCTGCTATAAAGGAAGAGTTACTTTCATACTAAATCCTTAATCTAGGTTTATAGCTTGCAAGAACTGTAGGGTTCTCCTCTGCTTTATATAAGCTGCTAGTACTTTTCAGTTCCTCAGGAAACTGAGTTTGGCATTGTAGATTCTTTCATACTCTTCTCTGTGTTGCTTTTTTTCTTTCTCTGCGATTTTCCTGTAATCTCTTTTTCATTTTTGGCGTCCTTCCTCTGTTGTTCTCCTCAGCATACAGTTTCTCTTTTGTTAACTCTTAACTCCTTTCAGTACAGAATCACATAAAGGCTCCTTTTTATCTGCTATTCCCTGCTGTTCCTCAGGGAATTTGAGATGGGAAACTTGGACTTGAATTTTTATTTAATGTTGTCATGAATGAGTGTAGGGCTTTGTCAAAAGCCTTTTCTGCATCTTTTGAGATGATCATGTGAGTTTTGTCTTTGGCTGTATTGATGGGGTGTATTACATTTATAGTTTTACATACATTAAACCATCCTTCCATTCTTGGAATGAATCCCACTTGTTTGCAATGTATAATCTTCTTGATGATTTGCTGCATTCTGTTTGTCGTATTTTATTGAGAATTTTTGCATCTGTGTTCATTTTATTTATTTTTATTTATTATTATTTTTTCTTGTTTCAGAACCCTTGTTTGCTTATTCACTCATTTTCATGGCTGGCTCAGCCTGCCCCGAGGGCAGCGCTGGCACAGCATGTGGTGCTGGGAATCGAACCGCAGTCCCAGAAGCCACCCAAGCCTTCCCAAGCAGGCGCTTTAGACTGCTGAGCCATCCCGCCAGGCCCCTGCATCTGTGTTCATTAGGGTGATTAACCTGAGTTCTCTTTTTTTGGTTGGGATCTTCTCTGGTTTTGGTATTAGAGTAATACTTACCACCGTGAATGAGTTTTGGGAATTGCTTCCCGTTCAATTTCACTGAAGAGTTTGAGAAGAGTTAGCATTATGTTCTCCCTAAATTTCTTATGGAAAGCAGCTGTGAATCCACCAGGACCTGGGCCTTTACCTGTTGGTAGGTTTCTAAATTATCTTTTCTATTTCAATGGCTGATATTGAGATATTTAGAATTTTTATATCATTTTTATTTAGCTTTGGTAGTTCATACGTATCCAGGAACCTGTCCATTTCTTTGTATTTTACCTTTTATGAGAGTAGAGATTTTGGAAATAAGTATTGATAATCTTCTCAAGTTCTATAGGATTGGTTATGATTTCACCCTTTTTATTCCTCATTGCATGGATCTGAATTTTTTTCTTTCCTTTTTTAATGAGGTTGCCTAGGGGTACATCAATTCATTTATTCTTTCAAAGAACCAACTCTTTGACTCCCTGATTCTTTGTATTGTTTTATTGTCTCCATTGCATTTATTTCTGCTCTCATCTTTATAATTTCCTGCATTTTGGGGGCTTTGGATTTGACTTCCTCTTCTTTATCTAGGAATATAAGGTGCAACATGAGATAGTTTATTTGGGTTTGTTCTGTTTCCCTCATATGAGAATTTATCATTATAAATTTCCTTAATGCTTTCATTGCATCCAACAGGTTCTGTTATGTTGTAACTGCATTTTCATTTGATTATAAATATTGTTTAATTTCTTCTTTAATTTCATCCGTGACACACTGATTGTTCAGAAGGGTCTATATGTATTCATAGAGGTTTTGCTGTTCCTTTTTTGGATAATTTCCTGTTTAATTGTACTATGGTCAGATAATATTTATGGGATAATATAAACTCCTTTGCACTTACTTAAGCATATCCTGTGTGCTGTTTTGGAGATCTATTTTAGAGAACATCATTTTTCTCAACTGTACATGAGAAGTTTTCATTTCTTCACAAGCTCTGTTTAGTTCAGTCATTTCTTTACACATTTTTTGTATGGTTGATCCATCTCTTTGTGTCAGTGGGGTGTTAACATACCCCAATACAATTATGTTATTGCTCATTAGATTTTTCATTCCTGTTAAAATTTGTCTTATATATTTGGGTGGTCCTTCATTGGGCACATATATATTCATAATTGTTATTTCTTCCTCTTGCAGTTTTCCCTGTAAGAAGTGTGTAGTGACTTTCCCTATCTCTTTTAATCACATTTAGAGTGAAGCTGACATTATCAGCAACCAGAATAGCTATCCCTGCTTACTTCTGTTTTCCCGTTTCATGAGTTTTGTTTTCCATTTTTTTTACTTGAAGTCTATTAATTTTTCCCATGCAGGTACTAACCCTGCTTGGCTTCTGAGATCAGATGAGATCGGGCACGTTCAGGGTGGTATGGTCATAGACTTAATTTCCTTTTGAGTTCAATGTGTTTCTGGCCTACAGCATGTTTTTTTTTTTTTTTTTTTTTTTAATATACTCCACCAGTCTACTTCTTTTGATTGATGAATTGTGACCATTTACATTGATAGTTATTAGTGATGTATATATCACTATATATATAATATATAGGTTTATATATATACCTATTTATCTTTGTTATGTTGTTTTCCTATTGTAGGATCCTGCTTTCTCTCCTTAATTACTTTCTCTGCTTGGCAATTCTCTTCTTTTGAAGTTGTGATCATCTTTGTCTTCATCTAAGGTATCTAAAATATCTTTGTAGGGTTTGTATGGTTGTCATCAACTCTTCAGTTGTTCTTTGTCATGGAAGTGTCTAATTTTCCATTAAATTTGATAGATTTTTAGGATACATCAGTCTGTGTTGGATGTTGTTTTCTTTCAGGACTGCAAATATCTCACTCCAGGCTCTTCTTGATATAATGGCCTATGTTGAGAAATCTGCTATGATTATGATGGGCTTTCCATTACAGGTGATCTGTTTTTTGTAACAACTTCTAATACTCTGTTATTTCATTCAGTTTCTGTGATCTTGATTATTATGTGTCTGAGTGATGGTTTATTTTGAATATGGCTAGCTGGAATTCTATATACTTCAGTTATATATGTATCAGTTTTTTTTTCCCTGTGCTTGATAAATTTTCTGCTGCTATTTCTGAAAACACTGCTTTTAAGTCTTTTGTGTTATCTCTATCTGCTTTATTGATAGCTATTAGAATTTCAGATCTTAAGATAGCGTTGCAATCAATAAACACAAAAAGAAACATCTCTTAAAAATAACAAGAAATCAGGAAATAGGACTGCAACAACTGCAAGATGATGCAAAGAAAAATAAGGCTATCTTATGTTTCATTCAAGTGGTTTTGATTACTTTTAATGGAATTCCTAATGTCCTGGACATCTGTTTGAATCTATTTCATGCATTCTAATTGTTTCTTGTACGGTTCATTCAATGTTTCAATCATTTTCATATTCTCTTCTATCTTTTTAATCTGGGTCTTCCTTAGAGGTATTGAATAATTCTTTCATGATTGTTGTCATTTCTTTTTTTTGTCTGAGTCATTATTTCTGATCTGATGCCCTCCATAACCTGATGGAGTTGTTTCTTCACTTTAGTTGCTATCATCTCAGAAATTTCAGGTGCATGACGTCCATGTTCCTACAACTCTTTCTCCTGGACTTGTTTTGGGTGAGCTAGCGGTCTGAGATTGTCTTTTGTTCCTTCTGTCTGTAATTTTTTGAAGTGATGGTAGGTTAGCAGGATGCAAGTCAGCAAGTCTCTCAGAGAGGATAGGATAGGCTCACATAAGCTTCTGCTGTGTGAGGTTCAAAGTGGTTTCTACCTTATGCAGGAGAGGGGGGCAAACCACAGTTCAAGAAGGATCAGATGATTATGAGTGCAGGCTGAAGTATCAATGGTGGATTGGTGCAGGGGAGTGCTCCCCAAGGCTCCTACAGTTTGTTGTGGTAGTTATGTATCCTGGGTGGTCTTCAGGGTGAGGAAGGAGGTCAGACTCAGCAAACTCAGGCAGGAAGACTAAGGATGCTAGGTAGTCTTCAGGAAGAGGAGCTAAATTATTATATTTTTAGAATTAGAAGTCCTCTTTGTAATAGACTCTTATTTTTGAAATTTTTAAGAAAGGGATTGAACTACTGAAAAGAAAAATTGAATGCAGTTATTGCCTTTTATAACTCCAATTTCATAAAATTAAAAAAAACGTTTTTTGCACTAAGAACAAAAAATTACTTTTCTTCTTGAATATAAGCAAATGACGTTTACTTATATGAAGTCTTGAAGTTATCTGCTAAACTTCAAATTTAATGTAAATTAATGAATCCCTAAAATTACCTATCAAAATGTATCTCCACAGAAATGTAACTAATACTCCCACTGATTGTTGTTGATCTTAGCTTAAATAAAGATAGTTTTGGATTGGGAGGTAGCTTGGCAGCATAAGTGGCTGCCTGGCAAGTGTAAAGAATCAAGTTCAATCCCTGTTACTGCATACTGTGCCAGCCTGAGAACTACAGGGTAAGCCTTGCCAGCCCTGAAACTGGATGTGGCAGTGCACACCTGTAATTCCAGTTCTGGCAAGGCTCAAACAGAGAATCCCTATGAGTGAAATGTGTAGTGAGATCCTGTATCCACTAAAAACAAAACAAAATAAATTCAGTGCATGATATTCTTGAAAAGTGAATAAGAACAGAGGCTAGTGGATATATATATATATATATATATATATATATATATATATATATATATATATCCTGACATGAATAGAAGTACCACTACAAAATAGTGATGATCATTTTCATGACACATATATGACCATAATGACAAAAGAATCTGATGTTAAAGTTTAAAATAACTATATTTGACTTGATGTAAGAATTAGTCATTGTATATTTGATTTACTAAAAGCATTTGAATATTTCAAATTTGTCTACATTCCATTTTTAAAAGATATAGATGTTTTAGCTTAATTATATAATGCTTATTAGTATTGGATTCCACATCCTGCCAATTTTATTGTGCTACTGACTGCATTTTATTGTTTCATTTGAATAAAAATTTAGAAGAAAAAGTACAAGAAGAAGGAACCCAAATGGGTTTGGAAATTTTACTCTTAATTGTTTCCCATCCAGTCAGAGAAGGTCACAGGACATATGTAATATTTTGTGTTTAGATATTTCCCCAAGACCTCATACAGTCATAGAGCTTTTTCAGAGGTAGCTGAATCTAGAATGTTTGATTCTGGAATTAAGGATGTGTGATTAATAAATCAGCCCACTGATTGGTTTGGTATCATTCTGGTCATCATTAAGAGTATGAGTGTTGCACCAGGCCTAGTGCGGCTACCCTACATACTATATAAGGGACAGAAGGATTTCTGTCTCCTCCTTGCTTGCTTGTTCTTGCTATCTTCAGCCACTGTGAACAGCTTCTCCTCTTGGATGCCCATCTGCCAAGCCACCTTGCCTTGGACCCAGCTGATTAGGGACTGAAACCCCTGCAAACTGTGAGCTCAGTAAACCTTTCCCTTTTAACTTCGGGTGCTGAGTTTTTGTGTCAGCAACAAGAAAAGTAACTAGCACAATATATTTACATGTTTTACTTGGATGTCAGTCTTAGCCTACTCATTCAACAGGCAAGATAACTAGAATGGCAAATGAACCCAGATGGTGGAATATTCCTTTCTGAACAAGCTTGCCAAGTATTTACAAGTTTTACATGCTTATACTTCAAATTTTGCTAATGGAGCATAGCCACTGAATTTCACTAGAAGTTCCAGTAAAAGTATACAGATTAGGGTCAGCAGGTTTTGAGTAACACATTTGGGCAGATTTCTCAAGTTGCACTGTGTCCCTGCTATACGCTTCAGTAACTTTAATAGACCATTAGACAGAACAGCAAAGATGCAGTACAATCATCTAACGGGAACAGCCTATGTTTAAACCGGAAACTTGACAGAGCTGCTTTTATATTTAGACTGAATTGGAGCTTTAAAATTCAGTCTTCTGACCACATTTGGTGCCATGTGTGAGACTCCTATGGAATCTGGAAATTTTTAAAAATTATTCTTTGAAATTGACCAAAATTTATAGTGGCTGATGTTGATGAATACTTATAAAAGAAAGATAATCTGAAGAAAGATCAATTTTTATTCAGTATAACTAAGTTAGAATATTAGAAATCTATGATAAGAAAAAAGGTCATATTTATTAGTTTGTGATTAATAAAAATTATAATGAAAATGACTGGTTTTTGTGCATGTACAATGCACCAGTAAATACATTAAGTGATACTTATGCACTCATTTGTTTAGTGAGAATTATTTACTTTGTATATTAACTAAAATATTTTTATTTTGTTTTTTATAGCATTAATCTAATAATAGGAGTAGCTATCATTTTCTAAGTGATTACAATGTCCCATGCAATTTGTGTGTCTTCAATCATGACAAGAAATTCTCCTAATGTGTTAGAAAATATATGTAGTACTCAAGATTAAGTTATTCTCACTTTAAAATATGAGCATACTGAGATATAGAAAGGTTAAGCCATGCTATTAAATATTGATGGAAGACTCCCACAAGTATTTGGCCTGATTTCAACATTTCCATACTTAAACACTATACTACAATGCATCTCACAGTTCACTATTCCTTTGGAGTCTATGCTTACTGCCATTGTTGGGAGAATTTTTCCTTTCTTCAATGACTTGTGAACATGTATCTAAGTGATCTCTCCTCCCTATCTATTATGGTTTGTGTCTTGTTGTCCCCTCAAAGCCTCACACAGTCACGGGGTGGACTTCTAGAGTTTGCAATTAACTCATGATCCACTGGGATTATGGGTGTGAGTGTTACACCTGCACTGGGTCAGGTAATTTTCATGACAGTGTAAGGAGGGAAGAGAAGCTAGCTGTTGGAGCTGCTGCGACTCTTCCCTTCATTCTCTTGCTTTTTGCCACCATCATGAAAGGATACTCTCTGCCATGTGCCAGTTTGCCTTAGAGTCAGCTGAGTATGGACTCTAGTAACCGTGAGATAAATAAACCTTTCCTTCCCTAATTTTGAGTGTCGGGTATTTGTCCTAGCAACGACTGAAGAGTAATTGAGACAACATCCTTTTCGCTCAACAGCTAAGAATTTTCTTGAGATACAGTGGATATAGAGTATTTGTTGAAGTGAACCCAAATAAAGCTTAGCATTGCCTGTGCTATGCTAGGGGAACTCCTATATCCCTTGCTGATATCTTATGCCTTTATTTTTGCACTGACTCAAAATTTATTGTTATGCTATGTGAACTTAATCTTTTCTCAAATTTATGAATAATATGCATGTTAAGTGAATAGACAGTCATCTTATTTTCCAAATTGCTCAGCCAGTCTTCAAATAGCAGAATTGAAATGTTACAGTAAGTTTTGACATTGAGTATCAGGAAGAGGTTGAGAGGCTAAAACATGGTGAGTGTCCTGAGGGCAAAACCTGTCCAAACCAGTAGAATTTCAATATTTCAGTGCTGGAGGCTAGTCATTAATATGACACTGAGGACATCGAGGAGGAGTTGTTGGGGTACAAAGTGGTGTGTTCTGGCAGAGAATGGATTTCTGAGGAGACTTTCCAAATTGTGAAAGTTTCCACATGGGATATTTTTCAAGGAACCAAAAATATACTGGAATCAATAAATGTCAGTAGCTTGCATAGACTTTTAAGCTATTTTACTGTAAGAATACAAAAACCTTGGCATAAACAAAGGTAACCACTTGTCAGACCCACATGCCTTGGATCTCCCAGGACACTCACCTGACCTTAGTTTAAATCCTCTTTTTAATCACTGCTGAGTTGTAGCTCTTACATGCTGAAAAGCTGATGAGGCAAAAAAACTGTGTGGTGCACATATCTTTCAACATGGCAATGTATTGAGAATATTTGTGGCTCGAATTAAAGTTTTGGACAGTCAGTGCCATTTAATGAATTCTAAGTTTGCA
>PVJA010055011.1:0-11340 GCA_004027025.1 Myocastor coypus | reverse complement strand
AAAAAAAAAAAAAAAAAAAAAAAAAAAAAGGGAAAAGAAATAAAAAAAACAGAAGAAGTGGTTGAGACACAGGGATAAATGGAAAGCAGATATGTGGGAAACTGACCATGAAATTGTTTGAAGAAACAAACTGCTGCTACCTCTTACAACCTCTGTGAACTTAAGACTCAATCTATTATAAAGCTAATCCTTATTTCCTGGAGAAAAAGAAAAATCTTTATTCTACCATTTGTGGTTAGAATCACAGAAATGTGATTCCTGTCTGTTCCATAGACACCTCTGAAATGCAGTCTTATGTGTTTTCTGCCTGTTGATGATAGAAAAACAGGTTGATCCAGGTGTGGTGGAATGCGTGTCATCCCAGCACTTGGGAGGCTGAGGAAGGAGGTTTGCTGCAAGTCTGAGGCCAGCTGGGTTACACGGTGAATTCAAGACTGGGATGAACTACACAGTGAGATCTTGTCTCAGTAAAAAAAAAAAAATGGGAAAGAATACGAGGATCTCTGAGAGTGCATTGCTGTACAGTGCTGATGACAAGCCAGAAGGACTTCCCCTTTTTTCTCCAACCGTAGCAGCCACAAGCAAAGGGAAGCCCAAGGAGAGTAATTTGCACACATATCCATGACCTCGAAACGCCAAACAATGCTCAGATCCAAAGAGGGTCTGAGTTAAAACACAGCATACCGGAAGCCTGAATTGAAAAATTTGAACTTTTTTTTGCAGCACTGTAATTAACTGGACATATGGGGCTATTATTTCAAAGGTTAGAACCTAGGGGCAAACTGTGGCTCACTTTCCTAACTTGGAAAAGACAACATGATTGGAAGATAAAGCAGAGTGCCTTCTGATTTGCACGCCTGCATTTGAAGTCCCTCTCCAGTCGTGCAGTCCTTGCTTGGAAGGACTGGCTGAGGCCAAGGCCAACACTCCTGTCTCTTCACACCTCTGAGCCTTTTTCTCGACCCTTTAAGCTCAGCTTTAAACCTGGGAGCCTCTGTGTAGCAAACAAGCAACTGGGTTTCCTGTTATGTCATTCCTGGGCACTACTCCGTTCTCCAACAGTTGAATTACAAGGACTAAACAGGACTCACCAGTCCTAGGTGCACAGGTTGTTATTTACGTTTTGGTGTTTTGAGACAAGGTCTTGTTATGTAGTTCAGGCTGGCTTTGAACTTGCTATGTAGCCCAGGCTAGCCTTGAACTCATGGTGATCCTCTCACCTCAGCCTCCCAAGTGCTGGGACTATAGGTGTGTGACACTACAGCGGGCTAAAAAATCTCAATTTATTGAGAAGAAAGTAAAAAATACGTTAAATATTTGTATGGATGTATAAGATGTATCCTGCATCTTGTCTTATGCCTGTAGTTCTCTAATGAGATCGCTGTTTGTGACAGTATTACCAAAAGGAATAAAATACAATTTAAAAAATTGCATGCATGCCTGTCCTATGCTGAGCACGAGGTATGGTACACTATAGTATGATTGTTGTTTGCCACTTGCTGTCCTCTCTGAGGAACCTTTCATATATTACACATTACCATTCATATACACAGTTTTTTAATACATAAATCAAATCATATCAATGCTAACAATATTGATATTAAAAATAAGTGATAAAAGTGGAATCCTACGTGGCTTACAAGTTGACTTAATTTTTCAGATCATTCAAAGGAAAAGAAAAAGCACTATGAAAACGTACACTCAGGATTAGGGGTAGGGCTCGGAGGCAGAGGATGAGTTTGGTATGCATGAGGCCCTGGGTTCAATCCAGCACCAAATAACTAAACTTAAAAAAAACAATACTCAAGAATGTATATTCAAATTTGGACATACCTGGGAGTCTGATTTTTGAACAAGTTATCACCACCGTCAGGCTTTACTTCTCTCTATACCTGCTATCGTGGGAAAGGCTGGCTACAGCAACAGCAGACACTGGCTGTAAGATTTACCCCAGTTCATGCCTGGCCTGGAGCAGAGCCTTATTCAGCTGTCATTAACTTTAGTGATAATCCTGGGCACGGAGACTGTGTCAGCCACAGAGGACGATAAAGAGCACCGAGTGCTCAGCACTCCGTTGTGCAGCTGGGCACTTATGTCACTCCAGACACCCTGCCAGTAAGTGGCAATGGCATATACCGACCCTAAGTCTTCCAAACAAGTGCAGTTCCCTTAAGAGCCATGTTTTGCAAAGAAGAAAGCCCAGGGAGGTACAGCTGAGTTGCTACCCAAAAGTGCTCACTCCATTTCCAGAGAAAGCCAACGATGGACAAAGTAAACATGCAGCATCAATAAAATAGGAAATACTGGCATTGTTGGGCAGGTAGAGTTTAGTGGTCCTATATAGTTTGAAATCCTAGGCAAAAAACTAAAAAGCAAACAAACAACTTTGTTGTTGCCTGGCTGAGGTGTTCTTAAGAAGGCCAAATATTTGGTCACCAGCCGGATTTCCTCTGGGCTTAGCCCTGAGAGTCTCTGCTCTGTCTCCTGTTCTTGGAACAAGTCAGCTGCAGGCCAAATTGCTCATCTACTAGCCAAAGGGAAACAGAGGAAGAGAGCTGGAACCTCACGGGGTGGGGAGCACACTGTGGCACTGCACAGTGTGTTTTAAGGCCTTGGGTTCAATCCCCAGCACTACACAAAAAAATAAACAATAAAGCTCAAAATCTCTACATGGCTGCATGTCCTAGGGATTAAGTGTGAGTTCCAAAATAAGTTGATAGGGAGCCTATGTTCGCACTGGCCAGCTTGCCCCAAGAAGCAGGACCGGGGTCAGGGCAAAGTAATCAGAGTGGATAGAGTGAAGATTTGGAGGAGAGCTTGACTCTGGGGCAGGGGGCAGGGGCAGGGGGCAGGGGCAGCACCTGATGTATGCAGACCTGCCCAGTTCACCCTATTCTGAGCTGTTGGGAAAGTGACTTGTGGGAGTTTTTAGATGAGTAGAGCTGAACAGTGAAGTAGACAGGCTCTGGATTGGGCCAGCTTCTCACACAGGGCTTACTTCTGGACCCATCGGACACAGCATCAGCACTAATTGTCATCTCTGTAAGCACCAAGTGTTACCTGAAAAGCCAGGTTAATAGCTACACTTATCTTGAGCACTTACTATGAGGATCAAATGACATCTTATAGGGAAAGTATTTTGCAACAGGAATTAAGTACTGAGGATTGACCACCTTTGTACTACATCCTCAGTTCTTTTTATTTATTTGTTTTACATTGAGACAAGGTCTTGCTAAGTCACTCAGGTGGAACTTGAACTTGTGTGTGTGTGTGTGTGTGTGTGTGTGTGTTTTTTTTTTTTTTTTTTTTTTCTGCTTCCTAAGAGCTGGAATTACCAGTGTGTGCCATGGAGCCCAGCATGCAGATGTTTCTTGATTGGTCTTTTACAACCACCATTGTCTAGTTTTGCAGGTAGGCTAGCTGTACACATGGTCAGTTAAGGGCAACAAAGAAAAGGAAGGGCAAACATTGACTTGGCTTGGGTTAACGTCATGGCCACATGAAACTCTTATGGCTCAACAAAGACCTTCCAGGAAACACATTCTGAGAAAATGTGACTTCCAGAGACAAAAGTCTTTGCTTTTAATAGTAACTGTCTGAAGTTCAGAGAAAGGGACTGCTATGAACACACCACAGGAGCAACCTGGAATGGCCTTTGGATCCCTTTTCCCCCTGAATCTATAAAGAAGGACATCAGCCGTGCCACCTGCACTCCTGGCTGGATCAAGTGGAGCCCCTTGTGCAGACACACAGCTCCACAGGTTCAGCAAGATTGGGACACTTCAGGCTCTGTTTTCAGCACCACATTGTGGGTTGCTTTGTTAAAGAGATATTTTGTCCTTTTCCAAAAGGGTTTTACTCATTTGTTTATAGCATCAGTGCATGTTTGCAATGCCCACTAACTGCATCCCTCTTGGTCCCCTGGTGCACGCACATCGCATCCAGGTCACCCACAATCCAGGTCCTCTACTGGCTTCCCTCGTGCTCATGTTCCAGGTCTCCCTCACATCCCCATAAAGTCTACTTTTATATTTTCTTCCATCTCTTTTATTTTGGCTTTTAAATTCTTTATATTTTGGGTTTTGATATTACTGAAACAGAAGTTTGTCATCTTGGAAGAAAAGAGACTCCATATGTACTTTCTGTACTGTCTTATATCTTTCACTGAAAGGGTACTAAAACAAGCAGCTGAAACAATTTGCTGAGGACGTGAGCATGCACCTAAGTGTCCTTCACAAATGGCACAGTATTAATCAAGGGAAGGAGTAGCAGACCTTCTAATGGGGGAGACCTACAAGACAGACTTTAAGCAAATGACCACCCGAAACAAGACAGAGTAAGACCATGTGCCTGCTGACAGTGCTCTGAGCTCTCATTGTTTTGCTGAAAAGCTATAGCCTGGACCTTAGGTGAGGCACTGGAACCCACTGTGGTATACTTTTATCCCTCAAGGATGAGCTCCTGAAAGACATAAAGTAGACAGAGAAATTTCCAGATTATACACTTTTGGTTTTGTATTTTGTGCAGGTTCTCACTACGCAGCTCGGACTTGAAGTGATCTTCCTGTTTTCAGCATCCTGGGCCTCAGTGGCCAGCTCTGTGCTCCCCAGGGTGGAGCCTGAGTGGTGCGTGTTGCCAAGGATAGAACCTGAGGCCCTGTGCTTGCCGGGCAGGCATGTAGACTGCCGAGCTATCTCGCCAGCCTTAGGTTATAACACATTAAAGGGTTATGATGAACAACTGTGTGTCTTCTCCTGTGGGAGGTCCAGGAATAGATGTAAGCTTGGCTATCAAAGGTAATGTAGGCATGGCTGGCCAAATCTGAAGTAAGGTGTCAATGTCAAATTTCCTAATTTTAGTGATTTTGCTGTGGTTATGTAAGAAAGTGTCCTTAGGATACACACACATTGGAGTATTTAGGAGTAAATCATAAATGTCTATCATTTCCCCCTAAGTGGTCCGGAAAAGCAACAAAACAGACAACACAAACAATACCATATAAGTGCAGAGGAGGGAGGGTGAATAAATGAAGTGAATGAGCCATGACAGTTGACGAATCTATGGGGCCTGGGCGTACAGCACAGTGGCACAACTGCTGTCCTGGAAAGTGCAAGTCCTGAATGCAATTCTCGGTACTACAGAATGAAACAGAGCAAGTGACTCTCTGAACGCAGTTTTGTATTGTGCCTGAGCTTTTCTACGCTATATGTTCAAAATTATATCCAGGTAAAAAGTGGTAAAAGATACTTCGTGGGTTACTCATGTGTACGCTCCTACACTTTTATCAGCTGTGCAATGCGACTCAAGCTGCGTGTCTCAGAACCCTAAAAATGGTGGATATTAGTGTAACATAGTTTTAAATTTTAAACATTTAGAGATTTACTCCAAATTTAAATTGTGCTGAAAATATTCAATGCCTAAAAGGAAATGTTTCCAGCTGGATTTTGGACACACATACCTTCAGTTCTTCTCCTTTCTATGTCATGGTTTCCTGTACTGGCAGAGCTGGCAGGTAGTGATGTCTTGGCTTGTAAGTTGGGTAGCTGAACATTCAGAAGTTTAAAAACAATTTGGAAACATTGGAAATGTGGATCTACCTAAATCTAATCAGTCTACTGACTAGGAATGACTTATGAATATAAAAGATAATGTCCTTTATATTTAATGTACCAATCATAATCTAATACAAGCAAAGATATAACCTGAGTAACATAATTTGCTTGAGATTTTCCCATTCTTTGCTTCACTGGCATTACTTGTATTCCATTTTTTTATTTTATGAAAAAGAAGGCAAATTTTCATACCCAGGTAATGACAACGAGAAGCAGTTGTTATACTGTGTATCTCTATCTCTGTGTTTTGCTTTTGTTTTTGTGGGACCAGGGATCGAACTCACAACCTTGCGCTTGCCAGGCAGGCACTTGTGCCACAGAGCTATCTCACCAGCCCAGTTGTTATACTGTGTATCTCTATCTCTGTGTTTTGCTTTTGTTTTTGTGGGACCAGGGATCGAACTCACAACCTTGCGCTTGCCAGGCAGGCACTTGTGCCACAGAGCTATCTCACCAGCCCTGTGTATCCCTATCTCTAAATTCATTACCTAGTACAAGACATAAACCAAAAAGATTCTTACAAGGAATAAATAGATAATACAAACTTTCTTTTAACAATGTAAGATAAACTAGCCATATAAATGAAACAAATAACATATAATACAATATTTTTAAAATGAAATATATAATTTGAGGAGCATTTGAATTTCTTATTTTCTATTTATTGCTCATTTATTCTTTATATGTACATATGTATAATTTCTTATTAATAATGTTTCTCAAATAAAGGAAAGCATGTTATATTTGAGCTTGTGTGTCTGATGCATTTCACTTAACGTTGTAACCTCAAGGTGCATCTGTTTACTTGTAAATGCCTATGAGTTTATCTTTCTTTAGCAATGTAGTACTCCTTTGGGTATAAATACCACATTTTCTTTACCTATTCATCTGATAGATGTATATGCTGTTTTTAAGTTTTAGCTATTCTATTCTATATTGTTCTCCTATAAATATGGGTATGCATGCATCTCTGTAATATGGGTTTAACTCTTTTGATACCTTTAAGGAGGATAGTTGGGTTGAATGCAACTTGGAGTTTCCACACTGATTTCCATAGTAGCTGTACAGTTTACATTGCCACCAGCAATGTAACAGAGTCCCTCCTGCCCTTCTGTGGCCTCACCAGTGCTTGTTATTATTTGATTTTTTAAAAATTAGCCACTGTTTCTGTAATACGCTGGTATCTCACTGTGTGTGTGTGTTTATGTATTTAGTACAGGGTCTACAGGGTCTCACTATGTGTATTGGACTCGTAGTGATGCCCCTGTTTTCAGCCCCCCCAAATGCTGGGATTACAGGTGTGTGCTTCCACACCCAGTCTCAATCTCCTCAGCATGCCCCGGGGTGGAGCTGGCACGGCATGCCTGGGATCGAACCCTGGCCACTGCTCTCTGCCTATACATGTGCTTTAGGCTGCCCAGCTATCTGGATGACCCCACTGTCTATATTTTTAAAGAAGGTCTTGCTGTATCCAGGCTGCCCTTGAGCTCATTATGTAGCCCCAGGCTCACCCTGAACTTCTGTAGGTCCTCTTGCCTCAGCTTCCCAAGTGCTGGGATTTTAGACACTCGCCACAGTGCCTGGCTTTGTGTTGTTTTCATTTGCATTTTTTTATTAGATGCTTAGCATGACTCATTTCTTAGTATGATACAAGAGCAGTCATTGCAGGTGACTGACTTATTTATTCAAAACATACTGTGATTATATAGGAAAAAAACCTCTTGTATCTCAGCTTTATCTTGAGCAGAGGCTGTTGCCCCTGCATTGGCCTGTTGTCTTCCTGTTGGTGGAAGACAACAGGAAGTTGCCAGGCTGAGCTCTTGCCCCTCACACTGCTGTCTCTTCCTTCTTACTCTCTCTTCCTTGCTGGTGAATCTTCCAGGCTGGCTGCACTCTGTACTGTCTTCTGGGCATTTTTGTTTGAACTTGGACTTGGACTGGCCCCCGGCCTGGCTGCTTGTCACTGATGGGGCCTTCGTTCCTCAACAGGACGTTCTCAGACCTCTGAACAGTAGACTTTGCCTCCTGTCCAGCATGTCCACCCCAAATCATGCACATCTAAAACCTTCTGCCACAAACAAGGATGTCCTTAGAGCTGCCTGGGATGGTACTCACAAACAGTGACAGGACTGATCTGGGGGAACAGTTCTTAGAGCGAATTTAAACACATCAAATCTTTGAAAATTCGTGAAGTCAAAGTGATTCATAAGAATAGTAGGCAAAACCTAACTGAGGACAATAAACATCTGTAGTGCTTATGAGGCCTGATCCCTTGTCTCCATCCAGGACTGTTGAGTCAGAGAAATGTCCTAGCTGTTGCAAGCAGGCGAAGGAGGCTGGCATCAGTATGTGTAACGTGAGTCACTGACGCAGGGAGTTTGAGATTTCCCCATACCTCGATCTCTGTTTGTGTTGGGGCCTGAAGTGAGCAGGAATCTTGATCACCAGCCCTGCCTCTTTGTTGATTCTCTCTGGGCCTGGCTGATCATAGATGAGCTGGCCAAGGCCACGAAACCGGAGTCTTCCAGAGCAAGGTGGGGATGAGGTCAGGAAGGGAAGGCGACGGTGTGAGCACAGCTGGGGAGCACACTCTGGGCAGTGCTGCCACTACTGAAGGGCTCCGGTTTGCTGGGAGGCCACTCAGTGGAAAGTGTGGGAGCAGCCCTGGTCGCTGGCACTCAGCCTCTGCACCCTGTCCTGTGGGTCCTCCTGTCCCCACCCACGCCTGCTTAGCTGCTTTTTGGCTCCTTCCTGTGCACCCACCCTGCAGCCCCCAGGTTACCCTCTTCACTACCGGATGTGAGTGACTAGAGCTTCTCAGACAATGTCCTGGTGGCATCTATGATCGTAGCTACTCAGGAGGCTGAGGCAGGAAGACTGCAGGTTTAAGAGCAGCCTGGGCAACTCAGTGAAACTCTGCATAAAAATAAAACGAAGCCCGCTGGGGGAGTAGCTCAGTGACATGGATTCCCTAGCTCCATTCTCTGAAGTCAACCAAATAGTTTGGGTCCTTGTCTGTGTTTTTTTGGAGAGAAAGCATTGGACTTCCATGAACTCAAGAGACCAGTGGAGAATGACCAGGAAGAAATCAGAGGGCGCGGATCAGGCCAAGCCTGAGGGGCAGGTGCTGCGTCACAGTGGTGGAGCAGGCGCACTGGCCGTTTGCCTGAGAGCCAAGAGGCGTGTAGCTCAGAGAGGCGAAGGCTGCAGTCAGCGCCCATCCCATCCTGGCTTCTTTCCTGTGAACAAGGCCACTCGTCTTGCTGACCTGGAACCTCGCGGAGTCACAGGTGTTAATGTATTCTCCCCCTCACAGTGACACTCAGCAGCTTCTGCCTCCTGCCCCTCCCTGCCTCCTCCCACCCGCCCCAGGCCCACAGTGAACTTGCCTGGAGCTGTCAGACTTCCACTTCCTTTCCCTGTACCTGCCCAAGGGCCATTTCACACCTGCAGGTCTGAAATACCTCACTTCCACTCATCCCCACTCACCGGAATGCCACTCCCTTACTTTCACTCCCCAACACATCTGGTTGTACTCCAGATCCCACCCAGCCGTGCCTGGACCATTTCTCTGGGTGGCACACAGCCCCTGAATTCCTGCTTCCTTGCGTTCTCCAGCCGCAGTGCACCGGGTACACTGCGCCTCCATGCCAGGCCTGCCTCCGCTGTAATAGTGCGGGCTTTGCCGGCCGATGACACAGGCCAGGCCTTGCGACCTGCCCACTTCCCTGGAGTACTCAGGAGGGCACGCCCTTCCAAGTCTATGGCCCCGTAGGCTGGAGTGGGGCTCCGGAATCTGGGGCCTGGCCCCATTGGTATGTTTGCTCTGTGTGCAGGTAGCGAAAGCCAAAGCAGGGGAACGACAAAACGAGGGCTCTTTGCCTCGAGAGGCCTGAGCGCCCAAGGCTTTCCAGTGTGTGTGGTAGATGCAGACAATTCTAAATTCTCAGCTGGGGTTTGCTTCTGGCTTCAAATGCAACATCTCCTTCCCCATTGCGTGCGGGCGCTTTCCATGGCCCTGAGGCTCACACAGGTGCGCAGATCTGAGTGTGCCCGGAGCTGAGCACTGTTTACAGAGATTACCCACTGTCCCTAGTCTTTGGTGGCCTGTGGGCTTCTTAGAAGCAGTGAGCATCGTGCTTGGTGGGGCCTTCTCTGGTGCATTCTCTGGCAGCCTACAGAGGCACCGCCTTTCATTGAGTGTGTATGAGGAATAATAAGCTGGAAAGGGTGCTTTCTAAAAATTCTTATGAAATTAGTGCATTCTAGTTCAAGTGCCTGCTCCACGACGCTGCTCCTGGGGTGGCTGCAGGGGTGGTGGTAACAGCGGCACCTCGGTGCTCGTCTGTGGGGCTCCATGCTGGATGCCTTTGTTGGCGTCCTCACACAGGCCCATCGCTTGTGTCACCACCCTGGCTCCCACCTGGCGGCTGGCCTGACCACGGCCAAGTTCCCTAGTCTTCGAAACAGCCCAAGCCAAAACCAAGCAGGACAGAGGAAGTCCAGCGCTCCCCACACCCACCCTCTCTACCCCGTGGGCTTATCTGCAAACAGCATTTTCTGTCTACATTCACCACCTAGAGGACCTCGCTTCATCCTTACAACAGCCTATCCCGATGAGGAAACCGAGGCTTGGGGTGTCCAGTATGGGGCCGATGTCATTGGGAGAAGCCACAAGCCCCCACCAAGCAGACAGACTCTAAATGCTGACCTGTGATGCTGACCCAGCCTGGGCTGGTGTTTGGCCCTGGGACTCACACACAGATAGCAGCACAGATGCTCTGTGTGCGATGGACTTGGGTCCCAGTAAACCTGTCTGCAGCTGAACACCGGGCTGAACACCTGACCTGCAGCATGGCTGAGTGGACTGCAGTGCAGGGCCTGTGCTTCCCCTGGGGCCAGGGCTGGTGGGACTGATGGTCTACACTGCCCAGGATCATGCACCTTCAGGAAACAGGTCTGTTCCACTAGACACATAGTGGTCTCCGCTTTTGTGAGACCAGGTGAATGGGGACACTGGTAAGGTCAGTATGGGAGACACACTCACAGAAACTAACACCCAGGGGCTGGCAGGACCCCTGCGAGGATTCCTTCAGCCCTGGCAGAGTGGCTGGTGTGTGGTATGGATAGGCCAGGAGGCTCTGGCCGCCCTGTCAGCCCTTCACAGTGTGGTAGGAGATTAGGTGCAAACTGGATAAACAACTGGGTAGAATGTGCCAAAGGTCTTAGAAACCCAGGGAGCACGCACAGAATGCGGGACCCCAAATGCCTGGACAACTCTTGTGCTGAAGCAGCGAGGATGTGACGTTCTTAGTCCCTCACTGAGTCTGGTGCTGTGACCAGGCCCAGTGGGGAAAGTGCTCCTTTTCAGTGCTTTATTTCTGTCTGGCTGGAATCTGAGTCTTTTGACAGGGAAGCTTAAGTCTGAAGCCAGTTTTCCATAAGCAAACACCAATGCATTATTTGCACAAAACGGGAAGCCACCCCCCGCCCCCCTTTCTGGAATTTCAGATACACAAGATCCCTTTCCCTTACCCCAGGTTCACAGCCCTGAGCTGTTCAGCAGCCTGGGCTCAGGGGGTTGAGCCTACCTTTTTCTGCCTTCTGTGGGTGACACTTCTGCTGCCTTTTCTCAGTGGGTATCTCATCCAATTCATTGTTCAGGACACCAAAACCCTGGGAAAAATATCCACAGGGCCTCCACCCAGTGAAGAGGGTGGAGGACTGG
>PVJA010055010.1:0-11355 GCA_004027025.1 Myocastor coypus | reverse complement strand
AGGAGCAGGGGCAGGGGCAGGGGCAGGAGCAGGGGCAGGGGCAGGAGCAGGGGCAGGAGCAGAGCAGAGCACAGCAGAGCAGAGCACAGCAGAGCAGAGCACAGCAGAGCAGAGCACAGCAGAGCAGAGCACAGCAGAGCAGAGCACAGCAGAGCAGAGCACAGCAGAGCAGAGCTGCTCACTGGTAGGCAGCCATGGAGCAGAAAGGGTAAAACCACCAGACCCCCTTCAAAGGCTTGCCTTGGGTGACCTATATCCTCCAACAGGGCCCCACAGCCCTGTCAGCTATTAACTCATCAACAGATTAGCTCAATGCAGCGTCCTTGTGACCCAGTGACCTCTCTAGGCTCCACTTCTGACCACTGCTGCTGTGGGATCATTAGCCCTTGATACATTAACCTTCGGGGGACACTTGATATTTACACCACAACAGAGTTGCACCTAAGTCCATATTTTCAATACTCTACTTTTTTGCTGTCTCTTTCTCTCCTTATCTGCATTTTTTTCTTTCCCTATCTTTCTTGTACCTGCTTTACACCTTTCAAACTCCTCGTTCTACAACTGTTCCTCGTACTTCCCTCTTCTCAAACTTCTTTACTCACCCTGTTCCCTTCTTTATGCTGTACCTGCAAGTCTCACCAAACTTCTTTGGTGAGAAATGAACTTCTTTGAAGAAGGGATAGCTAGGGTTTGAAACAACATAAAATAAAATAAAAGGCCATATTTTTTAAAATGTAAAAAATGACCTGAAGTAGAGATCCTCAAATATCAGCTAGGCCTTTTCTATTTCAGGGATGGAGTTAAAGAATGGATCTAACCAAACAAATGTACCTGGATGAATTTCCTGGTCTGTAGTAATTACCTTTTTATCTGAGGGTCACCATCACAGCCACAGGGATTGATAGATGGAAAAGCTGTGTCACTGGATTATTATCTAAATTTCTATCAAAACAATTCCTATCAAAAGATAAATGTTACTTTATTCATAAAAGGCTGATAAAATCTTTAAAAAGTAGATACCTCATTTACTTAATGTCTTCTATTAAAAAAGTGAAACAGGTTTCAGCAAAAGTATCACCTAAAGTTCCTACCTGCTGCTAAGCCCTTCAGAAAAGAGAATACATGTATATATCATCCTTTGACTTCACAGTTTCACAAAGTACACCATGTGGGATATAACAATGAAAGGAAAAAAAAAATTTTCCCCTAAATTGATAACCCAAACCGTCAAACTTAAGACACCTACAAGGAGAAGAAGCTGGCAGAAATCACAGAATCCTCTTTTTAGACCTGAACCAGGAGAATGTCTCCGAATGGATCTCAACCGTCTAGGCCACTTCATCACTCACCCTGGAAACACTGTTCCCGTGCTCCTCTCTCTACCCTCTACATGTTACCAATAGTAACAGATAAAGCAGAAATTAGTTTTTGGTAGAAACTATACATTAACCTTGACTTATCCCTAGCTTGCTGTTTTTACCTGTGAGAAATAGGGGATGGTGGGGGAGGGTGGATGTAGAGAGAAGTTACAAAAGTTGCTCAAGGTCCACAGCCCTGAAGCCAAGTCCCTACTGTGACTGGCATCAGGTCGAGAGCACCGTTAGTATCTTTATAGAAACTCCAGGGATTCCAGGGCCCCTCCAGGTCAGAAGGCTCCCAGCACCCTGGGTTGTTCCCACCTAGGTACTGTCACTTCCAAGTGAGGGAAGAAGGCAATGTTTTACTCTGAGCAGAGTAGCATTTCACTTCTTTTCCTTTTTTCTTTCTTTCTTTCTTTCTTTCTTTCTTTCTTTCTTTCTTTCTTTCTTTCTTTCTTTCTTTCATTCTTTCTTTTTTAATTTATTGGATACAGAGTATTACTATGCAGTTCAGACTCATAGTGATCCTGTCTCAACCTCCCCAGTGCTGGAATTACAGGCGTGAGCCACACGTCCAGTTTCAGTGGCTGGCAAGGTACACCCAGGCTGGGGCCAGCACTGCATGTGGTACCAGGAATCAAACTCAGGTCCCTGTGCTTGCCAGGCAGGCACTTAGACTGCTAAGCTATCTCTTTAGCCCATTTCTGACAGTGACTGGCTGTGGGGTGGGTTTAAACTTTCAACACCACCATACCTGCACAAAACTCTGATGGCATCTCCTTCCTATCTCCACCTCGTGCCCTGGATACAGAATGGATTTGGAGAGAGACATGAAAGAGTGAAACACTACTCTGCGATCTCTAATCACAAGTGGCAAGCCTTTCAAGTAACCTCCACCACACTGTGTCTATGCTAATCTTTACTATCTATCCTTATGCTCATCTCTTTATTTGGAAAATATTTAAGGAATATACACCATAAACCAGGCTCTCTGATAGAGGCTAGAAGTACAGGAGGAATCTAAAGACACACAGTCCCTGCCCTCATGGAACTCATCCATCCTTCTTCACCTAGAGAAATTTTGGTTGTCCTCCAAGATTCAGTTGCCTCACATGGCAAACTTTTGAGACAATGCTGGTTTAAGGATTTGTTTGCTAGTGAGAAATAGCAGTGTTTATAGTAGATGTAAGACTCACATACAATCCTAATCAAAATACTGGCACAGCCTGCGGGAGAACATAAAATTCATTATTAGTGATTAATAAGATTATCCTCATGGGACATTTCATTCAGGTATAAGAATGGGTGTAGGTTTTTTTAAAAGCCATAAGATTAAAGACTCCCAGGAACAAAACTAATCTGAGAAGGCACAGTATCTTGCACAACTATAATGTTTAAGTTTGTATCATTCCCTCCCTAACTATACACTTGTTCTTGATCTCATAATCAAAAAAATCAATGACCTGTCTACTCACCTCTGCTATATGTACTAGGTCATGTAGGCACCTGGGAGCAGGATTACAATAACAAAGGCTTGTGTTAACATAGTAACTGATATTCCCCAAAGCAGCAGCCACTTGCTAGGACAGGTACCACAGGTACATGCAATGGTGGCAGCAACATGGAAATCTAACCCCTCCGTAAGCATACTGGCCTCCCCTGAGATCACACTGCTAGCCATGAGTTTAAACAAGGACCAGACCCATACACCTTACCCATCTTGAAACACACCTAGTTTTATACAGGCAACATTTTCAAATAACTTGGGCTTATTTCTCAATGCCACCACATTAAGGTGTCAGCCACTTTAAAAGAGGGAACTGGATAGAACCAGACCTCTTCCAGATGTCCCGGATCACCCTAATTGTGTTCCTTCACTACAAGCTTTGGACTTCATCCTCTCAGTGCTTCCTCCAGCCCCATTCTCTCTCTCATCAGCTGTCAACCAGGAACTAAAAGGAAAAGCAAGTCTTTAAGTGTTTGGAACACATTGGCCAACTTTATTTATTTTTTTCTTGTTTCAGAACTTTTGTTTGTTTGTTTATTTATTTTTATGGCTGGCTCAGCCTGCACTGAGGGCAGGGCTGGCGCAGCATGTGGTGCCAGGGATCGAACCATGGTCCCTGAAGCCACCTAAGCTTTCCTAAGCAGGTGCTTTAGACCACTGAGCCATCCTGCCGGGCCCCACACTGGCCAACTTTAGAGAGAAACCCAAGCAAAAGTGCTCTGTCCTCCCTGGCAGAGACAGGAAAAGAAACATCAGTGCTCTGGGCAGCTGTGAGGGGAAAAGACTGCTGGCAATCTGGGATCTCCTTCAGACATGGGACAGAGAGTAATGCTCCTTTCCTTTCAAAGACCAGACCAGAGTCCCAGCAAAGCTGCAAGCTCACCCAAGACCCACTCTGATGGCTAAGTCACTTTAAAATCTGATCTTTTAAAAATTAAAACGGACTTGTTGGTACAAATGATCCACACAGTGAAAACAAGAATCTTATACCAGATTCATAAATGTACCTGTAACCAGCTGAGGATGTACCTAGGCTCCCATCAGAGAGTGAAATTAATTGCTGTAACTACAAAGAAGGCGAGAGACCACTAACCTAACGACCTAACAAAGCACTACTTCAACCAACCCTTAAAGTTAAATAGTACTGAAAACTAAAACAACAACAAACATCCCTCCCTATGGACCTGAACTGTTCAAGAAACTAAATAACAATTACACAATAAACCATAATAATATGCTAATTCATTATACATTTTTACCAATACTCCTGCTTCAATTATAACAAATACCAAATATTTATCCTATGTGCAGAATGTGCACTGAATGCATAAACTTTTTTTTTTTTTTGTCTTTTTGAGACAGTTTCTCACTATGCAGTTCAGGCTGGCCTTGAGCTCACATTTGTAGCCCAGGCTGGTCTCAAACTCACATTGATCCTCCTGACTCAGCCTCCCGAGTGCTGGGATTACAGGTGTGCACCACCACACCCGGCTGCATAAACTTTTTAGCTTAAGTTTAAAAATGTCATGCAACTAAGAAAATGTATAGGGTTATCTGAAATAGCACTGTACTTTTCCACTCTGGGTTACACTTGTGAGTTACTGAACCTTCATGCTTATGCATAGAAAAAAAAGTTTAAGAAATATAAAATACAGGGCTAGGGAGATATCTTGGCTGCATAAGCACCTGCCTGGCAAGTGCAAGGGCCTGGGTTCAATTCTTGGTCCAGGCAGTGTGTTGTGTCAGCCACTATAACCAGGTGTTCTAGTACACAGCTGTAAATCCAGTGCTAGGGAGGCTGAGACAGGAGGATCACTATGAGTCAAAGCATTCTAGTAAAACCCTGCACCAAATAAATATTTAAAAACATTTTTTTTAAATGCAGAATATATCATCTTTATAAAGCTTCACCAGAATGAAACACTAATTTTACTTTTTACATTTTGACTATTTCCTGCAAAAATGAAGTGACAGCTAAGCATATTTCAAAGCCCACATATAGTTTGGCCTGCAAACTACAAATAATCTTTTAAAAATTGATCTCATCCTGGACTCATTACTTTTTCTCACTATCATTTATTAAGCAAGAAATCTAGAGGTCTGATACACTTGATAATTTCCCCTGTGTATCTTGCATTATATAACCCTCATTTGGAATTCCTTGGCTTTATATCAAAAAAATCATCTTTCTAATATAAACCAAGATTTAAAATAAATCAGTCTTAAGACATATCACATCAGAATAACACATCCTAAATTCCATCAACCACAGGCCTCAAAACCTCTGGCTGATGATCCCTGAAAATATCAGGGTACAGTGTGACCTAGATATATTAACTTGTATCTTGCTCACCAAGTAAAAACATTTCCAAAATATCAAACATGTTCATGGGAAGAAGCCAATTCCTTTGCCTTCCTCTACTCCCCACAGCACCAATTCCATTTTATGTTTCCATCATAATTCTGTACATGATCCTGACACAAATCTTGCTACAATTATTACTGCAACCTGTCCATTAACTTTTCCTACTTTCATGGAACATATGGTTTTCTTAACCACTTCTAAATTCAGTTAACAAATAATCAAGAAAACAAAGCTGTTCTCTATTTTTTGGACTAAAGAAGAAAACTCTTGAGAAGCACTGGGAACAGTTCACATCATACAAGGAGAAAGATTCTTCTTAAGCCCAATTCATATAGTCACAGCTGAAGACCTTAATTTCCTTTCATTACCCTTTATTTTAGAAGTTGATGTTACTTATTCTTTAGGGAGATCCACAAAGTGCAACATATACTTTGTCATCTCTTGGTATACCTTTTAATACTTGTTACAACTACATTTTCTATAAGGATCAGAGGCATGGCAAGTGTGTATTGCTTTACCCATCTCAAAAGAGACTGGGTGATTTTTGTGTAGTCAGAACACAGAAAAAGCACATGCCCAGGGGCATAAAGTCTAACAAGGTCTACCTGAGGAAAAAAAAAGTCCTTCTAAAGATGAAGGCCATGGGGCCCAGCGGGATGGCTCAGTGGTCTAAAGCGCCTGCATGGGAAAGCTAGGGCGGCTTCAGGGACCACGGTTCGATCCCCGGCACCACATGCTGTGCCAGCCCTGCCCTTGGGGTGGGCTGAGCCGGCCACAAAAATGAGTGAATAAACAAACAAAGGTTCTGAAACAAGAAAAAATAAAATAAATAAAATAAAATTTAAAAAAAAATAAAATAAAGATGAAGGCCAGACCCAGGAGCCCCTGGACAGGAGAGAGCAAGCACCATCTACTAGTCCTAGGACGATGCTTGTTGGGGGTGGGGAGAGGGGGACCTATAGGCACCAAGCTTCTCTACCCCCTGAGGGAGTGATACTATGAAGGAGGCCTTACATGTGCAGGTGAGTTCACTAAAACCTACCTGCCCCCGGTATCTTCTATTCACCAGCAAAACATCCTACAATTCCCACCTACACTCAGCAATGACCTAGAAATCATGAAGGGAGGCCATTTATAAACTCATCAAAGAAGGCTCTGGTGACATCTTGAGTCCTCAATGCTGTGTCTGCCCTGTCACTTCCTAAGCTCCACCAAGCCCACTTCAAACCCCCCCAAGCCCAGGTGCTGGGAAGCAACAGCAGACCCTGGTAGGCTTCAGAGTAGATCTTCATCCTCCAGCACATCTTAACAGAAAGAACTTAGAGCCAGAGAAGAAGGGCAGACACATCAACACCTCTTTCAGCTCAGACCTCCTTCTATGCCCTGTCTTGCTCTCCCAGAAGAGAGCAACCTTTTTGAAGCTTCCATTGTAGCTCAAGTTGGGGAAAGCTTCTGGGTTTTCTAAAGTGCTCTTAAGCATGATACCAGAAGAAGCAAGTTTCTGAAAGAACACCTGAATGAGAGTCAAGGTATGCGGGCAGCCCAGTTCTCTCTCAGTCATCACTGTCCACCCTTGCTCAGAGTAAGTGAGCTACACAGAAACTGGACATGTAAGATTATCTCCACAGGAGGAATGGGGAGCCTGTCTAGAGCTCCTGTGGCCTCCTTCCCCTCAGGAGCAGAAGGGCTCCCCTGGAAGTCCTTGTAGTAGTGGGGGAGTCTACAAACAGGGAATAATAGAAGGGGAAGCAAGCAGAGATATTTTTACATAGGGAAAAAAAAAAAAATGGATAAAAGAAAATTGGTGAGGAGCAGAAAACTCAACCAAATCCTCAAACTTCTCCAAGGGGCAGGGACAGAGTTCTCAGATTTGATCCTATAAGAAAATCACGCTGAACTAGACTAGCCCTCCCTCCACTTCTCCCACCTCTCCTGGTTAACTCAGGTACAAAGCAACTGGCTAGACCAAAAGCTTCCAGTCTAATTCGTTTGACCTCCAAGAGAAGACAAAGGAGAGCCACACTGACTTCTCTTGGAAGTTTCAGAGGTGCCACATCAAGCCCTCCCACCACCAATGTCACTGTGAAGAGCACTGCATGAGGCCTGAGGCCATGAGTCTTAGGTGTCAGTGCCTGGCAAGCACTGGAGGTGCTGACTTCAGGGATACTGTGCCTCTCGCTTCTTCCCACATACTTGTGAAATGATCTGTATCCCTGTCTGGCTTCCAGCATGGTTTCTCAGTCTCGGTATTGTCAGCATTGGGAGCCAACCTATTCGGTATTGGGCTGCCTATGCATTGTAGGATATTCAGCAGCATCCTGGGCCAGCTCTGCCCACTATACTGTAGCACACCATCTTTTTCTTCCCCACCATGTGATAACCAAAGTGACTAAAGGTATTCTGGGGACAGAACTGCAACACCTCACACTAAGATCACAGGTTTCCAATCATCTCTGCATAGTCTTTATAAATTTCCATGTTATTAAAGGGAGGAGACCTGAACTGCTACTACCTGCTAAGTCTTCAGTGTGAATTAATCTGCACTTTCAATGGGAAAAGCCCTCTACACTGAGTGGCTCAGCCTTTGAGGCGGTGCTGAGACACTGCATTAAGAAAGGCAGTGCAAGGGGAAACAACTAACCCCACTCACAGCCCACAACTTGACAGGGCTGCTTCTCCTGCTGGTTAGCAATAAGCAAAACACAATGAAAGGGCTGCCCTATCCAACTGAACCTCAAGGACACCAAACTGCACCAAATATCAAATATCCATAATCAAGGGTCAAGGGGGACCTGACCAATGAAATCAAACCAGAAGCTCTCCTTATGCTGCATATGATCAAGCACCCCAAGGCCTTATGTGGAAAAACTGAAATAATGAAAGGCAAGATCATAATGTCTCGTGAGGGTTAGCACCAGCAGAGTGACCTGTTGGTGGCCTCCCAGGGCCACATTTAAAAAGTCACCAACAATTATTATTCCAGAAGATGTGGATGATACATAAGAGGTTAAGGCATTCCTGCCCTCAAGTTGCTGACAATCAAGCTGGGGGAAGAGTACACATTCATCAACATCTTTATCACCACCTAATAGTAGCAGCTGAACTTATGGGAAGCTTATAATTTGTCAAGCTCCATGCTATGCACTTTATAGCCATTATCCTCTTTTAATCCTCCAGCAACCCTGTAATACAGGAGTACTACCATCCTTGTTCTATTTTTTTTTAAAGTTGAAAGAGAGCACATGACTTGTTCAAGGTCACACAGCTGATATGTGGTGGTGGAACTGGGATTCAAGTGGACTCCTTCAGTTCCAGATGCACACTTAACACTGCAGACCACGCTGCAAAAGTTCACAGGGCCAAGGGCTGAGGCTGAAGACCACCAGGATCTCAGAGGAAAGCGAAAGCCTGGGAGGGGCAGAGAAGAAAAAGTGCTTGGGAGGCAAAAAATTCTTTCAAATTAGCTGTCTTTTGGGACCATTTAACCAGCTGTTGGAAACACTACTGTTCCCAAGGGAAATCAAAGGCTTTTTTCAAAGCAAGTCAAGGGTTGAAGTAAATGGTGCTGTAAGCAGACACAGGTGATAACCAGGGACTGCTCCCTCTTTTTCCAGAGTGAAGAATCTTCTTTTCTAGTATATTTAAAGAAATAGCTTTCTTTTCACACAGAACCTCTCTCTTCAGGTGAGCAGGTCACAGTCTTTTAGCACCATGGAAACCTCTCATGCCCAGAGAATGCTACCTTCCCACGTCCTAGAAAAATATCCATACTTACAATATCTGCATTCCATTAACACTTAAAGACCTCAAAGGTTATAAAGTCAAGACCATGTGAACACCTAATCTGGCCCTGGGCTTATATTTCACTTTTTCAGACATTCTCATCCTAATCATTCAGAGTTAAAGAAAAGTAACTAATGGGATAAAACATTCAAGAATTTTCCACTGCAGTAACTGAGGTTCATCTTATATACATGAAAAATCCTTTCTTCTGGACTTTACTGTGGGAATTTTACTTTGAACTGTGCCTCCCATATGACCTTAAGAATGACCATGGGAAGTCCATGGCTTGACGTAATGGCATCTGATGCCTTTTCGACTCAGAAAGGCAGCCAGCTGTGTCACATGAGCAAGGCGCTCCACACATGGTCTGCTGCCTGAACGAACTGCAGTGCTTGTGGGCACTCCTAGCTTTTCAGGCTGAGCAAGGACACAGCCTTATTTCCAAAGTGCTTAATGGTTATTACACTCCTTTCGTGATTCACTGAGCAGTACAGGATGTGCCCAATTATATGTTTGTCTTATTTTTTCCAAACTTATTTCACAAGAACATAGATTCTCTACCCAAATAAAATTATCCAACATGAGCAATCAAAATACTACTAGCTAGCCTTAAAACTCTCTTTGGAAGTAAGGGTAACAATAAGACATGATTTTAATAGATACTGCAATATTTTTGACTGCATCATTCATTCAAACAGGTTAAAAAAAAAAAAACCTACATTTTTGAAACTGTTGGAGGTTACAGGCACGGGATAGAACACTGCCATAGGAGCCTTGTATTAAATAAAACTTTTATCAAGTAAAAACATTTTCAATGTTAATTGTGTTTTCTACTCCCAACTCAGTAAAAACTACAACTTGAAATGTTAGTAATAAGCTGCCAACAGCAGCTGCTATTGACTAAGAAAGAAAATTGTTACTACTATAAACAAATTATTAGTTCTTTCCAAGATAAATAATGATTTGATGTTCTCATCCTCAGAAGCAAAGCTTTGTAACACAAATGATCCCAGCTCCACCAGAAAAACACTATGATCTCCACTGTGTTTGCTATATAGAGCCCCTACTACCTCTAAATACTGTGGGAGAAATAAACACAGAGCCTTGTCTGGAAGAAGCAACTAACTTGTTTTAAAGAGAAACTTCTGCATCTCACATGAAATAAAAAAATACTACTTAACCAGTGCATGCTTACCTACTGAACAAATTCTCTCTTCTAGGAAAACTATAGGCACAAATATGTACTATTAAAATATTAAGGAAAAATGGTTCACATATAAAAACAAGTTTTAGAAAAGCACAAAACCATATTACCCACAGTAAACCTTCTAAGACAACAATTAGTCAATGATGTTGTCTATTTCTGGTATCCTGAATATAAGCATTTCTTGTTTCTTCTGACCCCAAAAATTCAACATTAGGATTAATAAATGTAAAGATCTCACAGAGGATGGACTGTGTTATAATTTATTTGAGGAATGAACTATGCTTTCAGCCAAGGAATATTACCTAAGTGCTCTGCATTAAGAAACCTACAGAGAGCCCCTCTGCCTCCACACAAGTTTGGCTCTACCCCATGACTTCAATTTAGAAGGATCCTAGGCAGAGTTAGAAACAAGGTCTCAAGAAGGTGGTGTCAGGTCTTAGCCTGACATGCACAGAACAGTCATTTGTCAGGCTCTGTAGCTGAGCTTCAGTGAGAATTGGGCATACAATGCACCAAGTTAAAACTCATAAGGATCATTAATCATACCCATGACTTCAGATACAGCAATACGGGATATACATATGTAGCTCTGGTCTTTATTCTTTTTTTTTTTTTTTTTTTTCAGGACCTAGGTTCAAATGCATGACCTAGCACTTGCCAGGCAGGCACTTGTGCCATGGAGCTATCTCCCCGCCCCCTCTGGTTTTTATTCTTAACTAGGGGTATTATCCTTCTACTGAAACAGTCTATAGGAGGTATTGTTTCAAAAGTGGCGCAAGTATGGTTCAGCTCTTACATTATTTTTATTAATTAAAAACATAGATGTAGGGCTAAGGATATAGCTCAGTGGTAGACAATTTACCTAGAATCCCAAGTTATATCACCAGTATCAAAAAAAAAAAAAAAAAAAAACAGTACAAATATGACCAGGAAAGATTTTTGTTTTCTGTTTTTTATTTTTATACACAAATAAATAGATGGCCAGAAAAGAAATTAAGCAAACTTTGCATCTGAAAATACACTGTAGTCCATTTTCATTTTCTGAATGTCAAAACTTGGGAGATAAATTCAAGAATGCAACCATGTAACAAGAATAGGAAAATTTTCTATATCATTTCTTTGGCACATTTTAATT
>PVJA010055009.1:0-11339 GCA_004027025.1 Myocastor coypus | reverse complement strand
TTTTTTTTTTTTTTTTTTTTTTTTTTTTTTTTTTTTTTTTTTTTTTTTTTTTTTTTTTTTTTGAGACAGGGTCTCACTATGCAGTTGAGGCTGGCCTTGAGCTCACTTTTGTAGCCCAGGCTGGTCTCGAACTCACACTGATCCTCCTGCCTCAGCCTCCCGAGTGCTGGGATTACAGGCGTGCACCACCACGCCCGGCAAAGTGTTTTCATAGGAATCACATTAAATCTGTGTAACAATTTTGTGCATGTGGACATTTTCACAATGTTGGTTCTTGCTATACAGGAGGAAGGAATACCTTTCAACTTTCCAACATCCTCTGCGGTTACTTTTTTTCAGAGTATTGTACATTTTCAATGTGTAGATCTTTTATTTCACTTCTTAGATTAATTCTTAAGTATTTTAAGGATGCTCTTATGAAGGGTATTATTTCTCGATTTCTCTTTCATTGAGTTTATTGTCTGTGTAGTGGAATGCTATTAAATTTTGGACATTAATTTTGTATCCTTCTGTGTTATACAATTTCTTTAGGCTTCCTAATGGAGCTTTTTGTGTCTTCCAAGTAGAGTATCATGTCATCTGTGACAGTTTAACTTCTTTATCTATTCTTATTCCTTTTGTTTCTCTCTCTTGTCTAATGACTCTAATGATTCCGTAACTATATTGAATAGGAGTGATGACAGAGGACGTCCTCATCTCGTACCAGATATGAAAAGAAAATATTTCAGTTTTTCCCCATTTAGAATTATGTTAGCCATTGGATTGTCACTGATGACTTCTATCATATTGAGGTAGAGGGCATCTATTCCAATTTTCTATGGTACCTTGAACATGAATGAGTGTTGGACTTTGTCAGAAGCCTTTTCTGCATTAATTGAGATGATCATGTGATTTTGGATATGACTCTATTGATATAGTGTGTTACATTTATAGATCTGTGTATGTTGAACTATCCTTGCATTCAAGGCAAATGTAATACTTGCCTCCAGGAATGATCTTGGGAGGATTGCTTCCTTTTCAATTTCACTGAAGAGTTTGAGGAGTATTAGGATTATATCTTCTGTAAATTTCTTGTAGAATTCAGTGACGAGTCCATCAGGACCTGTATTTTTCTTTGTTGGTAGGTTTTTTAAAATTACATTTTGTATTTCATTGGCTGTTTTGGGGTTATTGAGAGTTCTTATATTTTCTGATTCAGTTTTTGTAAATTATACTTTTCTAGGAATCTGTCCATTTCATCTGTGTCTTCAATTCTGAGAGAGAGATTCTCAAATTAGCTATTAATGATCTGAATCTACAGTGTGTCTGTGGTAATTTCTCCCTTTTCATTCCTTATTGTTGGAATTTGAATCTTTTTTCTTTTTAATGAGATTAGCTAGGGGCTTATCAATTTTGTTTAATCTTTCAAAGAACCAGCTTTTTGATTCATTAATTATTTGTATTGTTTTCTTTGTCTCAATAGAATTAATTTTTGCTCTGATCTTTGTAATTTCCTTTCATCTTTGGGCTTTGGATTTGGTTTGCTTTTCGTTTTCTAGACAATTTAGGTGTGGCATAAGAGTATTTATTCATTCCCATTTTTTTCTTAATGTGTGAGTTGAGAGCTATTCATTTCCCTCTAAGAATTGCTTCTGTCATGGCTGGGGAGATAGCACCGTGGCACAAGTGCTTGCCTGGCAAGTGGAAGGTAGTGAGTTTGAACCCAGTTCCCGCAGAAACAAAACAAAACAAAGCAAAAAACAGAACTGCTTTTATCGTGTTCCATAAATTCCAATAGGTTGCATTTGAATCTTCATTAAATTGTAAACACTGTTTAATTTCTTATTTAATGTCATCTGTAACTCACTGGTTGCTGAGGAGAGTGTTATTTAATTTCCATGTGTTTATGGGGTTCTTGTGGTTTCTTTTGTCATTTATTGGCAGTTTCATTCCACTGTGGTCAGATAATATGCATGGGATAATTTCTGTTTTCTTGCAAATACTTAAGCAGGACGTATGAAATAGTATGTAATCTATTTTACACAATGTCCCTTTTGTAGCTGAAAGAAATGTGTATTCAGAAGTGTTTGGGTGAAACAATGTGTGTGTCCACTAAGTCCAGTTATTCAAAATTCTGGCTCACGCCGGGCGTGGTGGCGCACGCCTGTAATCCCAGCACTCAGGAGGCTGAGGCAGGAGGATCAGTGCAAGTTCGAGACCAGCCTGGGCTACCAAAGTGATCTCAAGGCCAGCCTGAACTGCATAGCGAGACCCTGTCTCAAAAAGAAAAAAAAAAAAAAAATTCTGGCTCAGATCTGCTGCTTCTTTGCTAACTTTTTTTTTTTTATCTACTTGGCCTATCTTTTTGGAATAAAGGGGTATTAAAGTCTCCTGTTAAGTTTGTGGCATTGGATACTAGATTTGTCATGTGCATTAAGATTTGTCTTATATAACTGAAAATTCTCAAGTTGGGTGCATATATATTTATGAGTTACCGTTTCATCTTGAATTTTCCCACTAACTAGTATGTAGTGGTATTCTTTACTTCATTTAATCAACTTTTTTGGAAGTTCGGACTAACTGCAAGCAGTATTGATACTCCTGCTTTTTTCTGAGATGCTGGGGCATGTAATATTATTTTCCATTCTCTGACTTTCAACCTATCAATGTGTTTAAGAATTAAGTATGCTTCTTGTGTGCAACATATTGTTGGATTGTACTTCCTAATCCATTGTGCCAGTCTTTCTTTTAATTGGAGAAATTAGTCCATTTACATTGATGATTATAAATGAAATGTATTGACTTATGATTGATATGTATTTTATCTACTATTTTTTACCCCTTTTTCTCCTTGTTTAATTGTTTGCCTTATTTTTTGGGTTCTTTCTGTTCTCATTCATGGAGTAGGGTCGTATTGGTCCCTCTGTAAAATATTTTTAGTAGTCTGTGTAGGATTGAAATCATGAAATCCTTTAGTTGTTCTTTGTCATGGAAGCATTTCTTCTCCCTCATACTTGAGAGTTTTACAAGTTAGAGCAGTTTGGGCAGGAATTTGTTTTTATGGAACACTTGAAGCACTCTGCTCCATGCTCTTTTTTGACTTCATGGTTTGTGAGGGGAAATCTGCTGTTATTCTGATGGGTTTTCCTTTAAATGTGATCTATTTCTTGTTTCTAGCAGCTTTTAGTATATTATTCTTCTGCTGAATTTTTGAGATGTTGACTATTATATGTCTGGGTGTGTTTTTAGTTGGGTTGATGATATTTGGAGTTCCATCTGCTTCAGGTACCTGAATGCCAGATTTTTTTTTTCTCATATTAGGAAAGTTTTCTACTGTCACTTCTGCCCATATATTTTATATGATTTGTATCAACTCCTTCCTTTTCCTTGCTGCCTATTAATCTCATGTTGTGCATCTTTGCATCGTCTTGCAGATGGTGGGTTATCTTTTCCTGCATCTTGGTTGTTATTAAGAGAACCTTTATTGCTGGGCGTGGTTGTTCACAGCATAGTCCCAGCACTTACGAGGCTGAAACAGGAGGATCAGTGCGAGTTTGAGACCAGCCTGTACTACAGAAGTGAGCTCAAGGCCAGCCTGAACTGCATTGCAAGACCCTTTCTCAAAAAGACAAAAAAATCCTTTCTTACCTGTTCTCTATCTGTTTCTGTGTCTTTAAGATCTGAAACTCTATCTTTGCTTTTATTCATAGTGTTGCCAGCTTGTGATGGAGATTTTATTCTCCTGTATGTCTCTTTGAAACTGCTTCATGTGATCTATTTCTTTCCTATATTGCTCGTTCAAGGATTCCATCATTTTTTTTATTCTCCTCTAACTTTTTATCAATGTGTTTTTTAGAAGCATTTAAGTTTTTCATTCATTACAGTTTTCCTTTCTTTTTCTACTTTAGAGATTTTTTTTTTTTTGAGACAGGGTCTCACTATACAGTTCAGTCTGGCATTGAGCTCACATTTGTAGCCAAGGATGGTCTCAAAACCGCGCTGAACCTCCTACCTCAGCCTCCCTTCCATGTGCTGGGATTATAGGCAGGTGCCACCATGCCTGACTCTTAGATTATTTCTGGCCTAATTTCCTCTCTACCATTCTATAGTTGTTCCTTTACTTCATTCAGATGCTATTAATTCAGACATGTCTTTTTCTACTTCAGAGGTTATTTCTGATCTGATTTCCTCTATATTTTTCTACAGTTGTCATTTTACTTCGGGCACTATTATTCAGAGGTTTTTTTTTTTTGTTTTTTTTTTTGTTTTTTGTTTTTTGTTTTTTGTTTTGCTTTAGAGATTATTTTTCATCTGGTTTCACTATACATTTCTGCATTTATTTCTTTATTTCAGATACTATTAATTCAGAGGTTTCAGCTGTGTGATTCCCATTTGCTTCAGATTACATCTTTCTCCTTCTCTTTGTCATTTTGTACAGTAGTGTCCTCTGACATTTGGCTTACGACTTTGGTAAAGTTATGCCATTATTGCCTATTGAAATTTGGGTCCAGATCTACCAAATTTGATCTTTTCCAGATATGCCTAACTGGGTCTTCTTCCTGCTCCTCTTGGAAGTGAGCCTATTATGCTCCTCTGGCAAGATGTTGAGCTCTTGGATTAGCTGGTAGGGTCAGAACCCAGCCTCTCTGCAGGAAATTTTGTTGCAGGGTTCCACAGCAGATGGTGGGGCTGGATTATGGGCAGGGAAGAAGTTCAGGTTGTGTGAGGCTACAGGCTGAGAATTCTTATCTGTGCACCCAACTGTCTGTGTTCTGGGTGGGGAAGAAGTTCTGTTGGCGCCGGGGGCTGCAGACCGAGAGTTCCTGCCTGCATGCCTGGATTTTATCATTCTTTATAGCTGAGTAATACTCCATTGTACAAAAATACCATATCTTTTTCATCTATTCCTCAGGTGACAGGCATTTTGGTTGTTTCCAAGATTTGTCTACACTGTGCTGCTATAAACAGGAACACAAACATTACTATGTATGATGTTTTCAGTTCTTCTGGAATATATTGTTCATGTTTGCATTGACTTGCAGCTCTTGATTTATTATTTTGTGACTCCTTCTTGTTTTTAAGAGATCTTTCCTTACCTTTTCACTAGCTACAATGGTGTCTTCCAGGTCTGAAAGTCTATCTTCACTTTCATTGAAAGGGTTGTGCCAAGCCGGGCGTGGTGGCTCACGCCTGTAATCCCAGCACTCGGGAGTCTGAGGCAGGAGGATTGGTGTGAGTTCGAGACCAGCCTGGGCTACAATAGTGAGCTCAAGGCCAGCCTGAACTGCAAAGCGAGACCCTGTCTCAGAAAGACAAAAAAAAAAAAAAGGGTTGTGCCAAGTTTTACTAGAGCTTTTAATTCCCTGTATATCTCTTTTAATCTGCTTCATGCATTCAATTTCTTTCCTATATTGTTCACTTAAGGTTCCCATCATTTTTCTATTTTCCTATTTTTAATCAATTTTTAAAAAAACTTAGTAATTCTTTCATTGTAGTTATCATTTTTTTAACCTGTGTGATTATTTCTCACTGATTTCCTCTATACACTTCTGAAGTGTTTTTTCTTTACTTCAGTTACTATTATTTCAGAGATTTCAGGTGTGTGACTTACATTTTCTTCTATGATGATGTCTCCTGGCTTTGTTTTCTAGGTGAGTTTGGGGACTGAGGTTACACTTTGCTCCTTCTTTTTGTCATTTTCTGTTTCTGAGAGGACTCTTTATTTCTGTGACACTTTTTTGTTGAAAATTTGATAGCACCTGCCTATGTCACTGCAATCAGAACCTCTCTAAAAAGGATCTATTCTATAGGTATCTCTCCTGTGTCAGGCATTATTGTTTTGTGTGTGTCCCAAGAATTTGCCTTCTTCATTGTTCGAGACTGAGATATTGGTTTCTCTTTGGCACTGTCTTCTGTGCTTTGGTATAGGGCTTTGATGAGCTTATCACCCAAGTGCCTACCAATATTTTATATATAGGAGAACATGTGGATAAGGCAGATATAGTTTCTTATTTACAGTAGTACAGTTAGCAATACTAATAACATCTAGTGAAATTTAGAAATTGATGGACTTTTGTAAATTTTTTTTTTTGTACTTTAGAGCATGGGAGCAAACATTATAGCTATATAACAAAGCAAATTGTAAATTCGGAATTTGTATTTAAATTAGTTCCCCTGATTTATGTCTGGGTACCTTTCATGTAGCTGGAGTCTTCCAGGCAGACTGGTTCACCCAAGTTGCCCACTGCCACCTGTGGGCTGCAAATATCCTCCCTGTAGGTCTGGACCTCAGTCTGCACCCTGTTGGGTCTGGCAGTGTGTCTCAACTCACCTTGTCTAGTTCTATGAAACTCCAGTTCAACTGGTTGGGCCTGTCTGCTGGGCTCATGTCTCAACCTTTTAAAAGAGAAAAATTCTGCCTTCTGTAGCAGAAAGATGGACCCAGCGACATTACACTAAGTGAAATAAGCTAAGAATAGAAGGATAATTACTTCATTTATATATGAAATCTGAAACAGTAAAATACGTAAAAATAAAATGTTGGTTACTTGGGTATATAGGGATCGGTTAAAGGAGAAAATGGTGTTTAAAAGGATACAACTGTTCAGTTAGGTGGGATGAATAGGTTCTAAGACATAAAGTATAGCACGGTGACTATAGTTAACGATAGTGAATTATATACTCAGTCTTTACTGAGGGTATACATCTTCTGTGTTTTCAAACAAAAATGATAACTATGAGGGATATATTAATTAGTGTAACTGTAGTTACTAAGAGACAGCAAAAGGAGGACAGTGAATAAAGGAAAAAATATTTGACAAATATTACAGTAGGTAGCTACAAGTTGATTCTATAAAAAGTCACTAGTAAATGGTATAAACACATGTCTCAGAGTCACTTTACCCAAAGAATAGGGAAGGGGTACTTATATACCATTTCTTATCAAGGATGTAGTTGGGGTATTATTGAGTGCTCTTTTGGGACATTAATTTCTTGGTACTTCATCCTGCCAGGAATTTAAGCAGAGTAGGATTCTGAAAAAGTCCTTAGGCATAGGATATGGTGTTGACAACTGCAAGTTGGCCTGGGCATAAAAAGCAAAAGAGGCCATGGGCAAAAAAAATAACAGACTATCTGCTACAATAAAGTGCAGGTGAGATTTGACAGTGCTCTTTCTCTTCTCTCTCCAGGCTTCTTAATGACCTTGTCCATGTTGTCCATTGTTTACGGAGCCTTGCGCTGCAACATTCTAGCCATCAAAATCAAGTATGATGAATATGAAGTCAAAGTGAAGCCACTGGCCTATGTCTGCATTTTCCTCTGGAGGAGCTTTGAGATTGCCACTCGAGTCATCGTCCTGGTCCTCTTTACCTCCGTCATGAAGACCTGGGTGGTGGTTGTCATTCTTGTCAACTTTGTCAGCTTCTTCTTGTATCCCTGGATCCTCTTCTGGTGTAGTGACTCTCCATTTCCTGAGAACATAGAGAAGGCCCTCAGTCGGGTGGGCACTGCTATTGTGTTGTGCTTCCTTACTTTACTCTATGCTGGTATCAACATGTTCTGCTGGTCAGCTGTACAGCTGAAAATCAACAATCCTGACCTCATCAGCAAGTCCCATAACTGGTACCAGCTACTGATGTACTATATGACAAGGTTCATTGAGAATGCCATCCTCATGCTCCTGTGGTATCTTTTCAAGACTGACATCTACATGTATGTGTGTGCACCTCTGTTGATTCTGCAGCTGCTTGTTGGGTACTGCACAGCTATTCTCTTCATGCTTGTGTTCTACCAGTTTTTTCACCCTTGCAAAAGGCTTTTCTCCTCCAGTATTTCCGAAAGCTTTCAGGCCTTCATTAGGTGTCTCTGCTGCACATGTAGGTGGCAGAATACCTCTGAATCAGGAGGAAAAGCAGACTTAACATCTTCTAGAGACCAAGATCAGACACCTTCTACCAGTAAAATAAGTCCTGATCCCACTCAGATGAGTGCTAATGATCTGTGCTCTGTTTAATAGTACCTGAGGTCTCCCAGGACACAAGCATGGTGTTTTCTGAGTTGATACCTGTTCTTCGTACAAATAAGGAGCCCTGCACAGGGACAAAGGCAGACAGTTAGCTGTCAACTCCTTGTGAGCTGCTGCTGTACTATTGAGCTCTTGGGTATGTGAGAACTATGGGGAGAAGCCAGGAAGACTGCATGTTGAAAAGGTAGCCTAATACACAGTCCACAGGTGACCATGTTATGTTCGTATAGGCCTTACTGGTTGGTTCACTGACAAAAGTACCCCTGAGGTTTGAATTGGGCTGTTTACATCTATCAGGCAGAATGAGGAGAGAGGCCTGTTTTCCAGCTCGATTGTTGCTCTGGGTAGCCTGATTATTTATTACTCCTCAACCAGGTTTTCACTCAAGAGGCATCCTGATGATCAGAGAAGGTAACTAGGGTTTTGTCATTAGCAGCATCATTCTTATCTTATAGGGGAGGCTTTTCAAGTTTAGTTTTTGAATAGAGATGTGTTCCGTTTTCATCACATGAGAAATTTTTGTATATGACCAACTGTAGCCTCCCTGGCATGTTGTCTGTAATTGATTCAAGAGACTAGATTTAACATCTTTATTCCTTAGCATCCATAACTCCAAAATGGAATTCTAAATTTGGATATAGAAGCCCTAGAATTTTAGGAAAAATCTTTTCTTCCATATCCTGAAGAAATTGTGGAGCAAGATGTTGTTAAAATATCAAAGTAATGGAGGGATGTAGAAATAGAATTCTTACCTTCTCAGAATGAATGTTTGAAGGTAGTAATCTGCTAGAAAGTAGGCTTCAACTTACTTAAGATTCAGTTTTGTCCTATACTTCTGGTGAAATTTTAATACATTTTGCTCAGGTTTACATTTTTAGTTACAAGAAATGTAGACTTCATACCCACTTCTCTCTCCCTTGCCTATCAGAAAGGTTTTAGATGAGTTATCTCAGTTAAATTTTTCTAGGAAATCCTATGGAAGTCTCTCACCCAATGCAGGTTTACAGGATATTTAATTTTCACTTTTTGAAAGGAAAATGTTTTTCTCACCATCAGCTGTAGTTAGTGATTGACTTCAGAAATTTTTAAATTTTAGAAGGAACTGAAGTGAGCAGGGATTTTTTTTTCATGCCATGCATTTTGACTTCACATCATTGTGAATTAAGTTGAACCAAGTCTTCAGTTTTATTCTCCTACACTGCTTTATTGTCTGTTTGATTTTTCCTTAGCTCTGAAATTCTGTTTGTTTCTTTAAAGAAGAGAGTATTGTAGCATATTCTCAGTTGTCTTGGAAAGTGCCTGGAACCTGTACTGTTTATTTCTACCACTGAAATCTTGTTAATGAAATACTTGGAAGCAAAGAAATGTAAAGAACATACTAATTGAGAATGAGTACTATAGTAAAATCTGGCCAATTCACAAAGAGGATTTCATTTATGAACTTTACTAAATGGAACTTGGGTCCACTTCACTGACTTTATGACCCTATAGAACACTCATTTAACTATCACACTTCTGATAATATTCCTTTATAATTATTTTATGTTTTCAAATTAAGTAATTTCATATGCATGAATTATGACACAACTTAGTCACTAATTTCCACTTCATTCAGGGATCTATGAGTAAAATAGTTAATAGTCTTCCACAGGTCATGCATGTTAGTTAATATTGTAATGCTATTCTATAGATATACGTCAGTCCTGTCTTAAACTGTAGCAACTCAAATTTAATTTTATGAGAAATTTTTCCTCATTCTCTTATTTATCAATATTTGTGGTTTAATTTTTTAAGAATTCCCAGACAATAGATCTTTTTGTGTATTTTTAACGAAATAAGAATAAAACTCAAGACTGCCCATATTTTCCTTCTGAGGTCATCAATGAGAATTTACCTAGTTTTTAATGGGCCTAAGTAAACAGCAAGCATACATAAGAAAATTCATACAATGTACATTTCCATGTACATTTTAGAAGCACAGATACAGAATTTTAACAAGGCAAATTACCTTTGAAAAATATATGGCAAGCATGGGTAAAATAATTCTACAATATTAAAGCACCCTTTTTGGTTATTTCTTAATTAACAGAAGAGTTCTATAATGACTATTGGAGGAGTAAGACCATTTTTAATTCACTTCTATGTTTCTTAGATGAGTTCATTGTGTTGACATCAGATATTTACATATTCTGCCATGAGAAAGACATTCCTGCCTTGAAACTTTTCAGTGCCTGATGACAGGGGCAGTGGTGTCCCATTTCTATTGGAAATGCCTTCAGGTCGTGCCTTGCTAGTGAAGACTTGGGATAACCACTAGCTTGTAATTTATGAGACATGTTCAGAATTAGACAAATACAGAGAGATTGGTATTTTCTGTTCTTGGTTTGCAAGTGTCTTGGAAGCCCTCACAAAGTCTTAGTTTTCAAGTACATCATAAGTCACTTTACATTAGAAGATAGGTGGACATTTTAAGTGACACCAAAATGGACTTAGCAATGATAGTTTCACATTCTCAAAGTGTAGTTCATACATTTAAATGGACAGAACTTTGGCAACTAAATTGGACATTTTTGGTAGTTTTAACCCACGAAAATAGGTAACCTAATTTTAAGAACATACATGTCAGTTCACTTTAGCAGAGAGACATTATTACTTTTTTCTATGTAATTAATTTAATTAATTAATTAATAATTAATTAATTAAACTTGAAGTGAAATTTTGTGTTTTAAATTTATTTTTGTTTGAAATGATAAAACTAGAGTTCACACTATGGAAGTAGGTTGTGCTAAAGACATAAACCAGCCAATTTCCACATGTTTTAGAAATTAAGATATGCTTTTCAGTTACAATTTAAATTATAAAACCCCTCATCCTTTGTCTAATTATTCACATGCCGTAGCTTGTCATGACAGCTGCTGCAGCTGAGCCCTATCATTTGTTTATAAGGGAATGAAATTGTTTCTCAAAATAATATTGAAGTAACATAATTAAACATGCTAGGCTTTCTTTTGCCGTGACTGGACAGAGCTTATTATAGAGATTGATATCTCCCCTTTAAGCCGCAAAGTTTGCTTAAATGCTTTATGCCTCAATTTTCTTAGCCACTAAATTACAATCATATACTTATTCTACCTACCTCAAGGTTTGTCAGAAAGATCATATTAGATGATAGATATTAAACTGCTTTGAAAACATTTTTAAAGTGCCATGCATAGTTATTTAAAATCCATTAGCAGATTAATTTTATTTTTTTACTCTTTGAAAAGAAGTAAATATAATCATCCACATGATCATCTGGAGTGATTATGTGGGTGTTCAGCTATCACAGCAGTTG
>PVJA010055008.1:0-11341 GCA_004027025.1 Myocastor coypus | reverse complement strand
AAAAAAAAAAAAAAAAAAAAAAAAAAAAAAAAAAAAAAAAAAAAAAAAAAAAAAAAAAAAAAAAAAAAAAAAAAAAAAAAAAAAAAAAAAAAAAAAAAAAAAAAAAAAAAAAAAAAAAAAAAAAAAAAAAAAAAAAAAAAAAAAAAAAAAAAAAAAAAAAAAAAAAAAAAAAAAAAAAAAAAAAAAAAAAGAAATGAAAAGGATGAAATGATAGCAAATACTACGATCCAGAAGATCACTAGTATGATTTAAAAAAAAAAAAATTCTACTCCAACAAATTGGAAGATCTTATATTACCAGAAATGTATAAGTTACCAAAATGCACCAAGAATCTATAAAACCTAAACAACCCAGTAGCAGAGGAAGTGAAATTAAAGAAGTAACAAGAAAAGATCAATTAAGAAAAACCAAGCAACCAGGGCTAGAATATAAGTAAGACCTCCTGGGGCCCACTGGGACCTCATTTGACCCAGGAATTAGGCCTGGCGTGTGAGTAGGACTGCTCTGGGCTCACCAGAAACTCATTCAACCCAGAAACCAGGCCCAGTGAGTAAGTAGGACTGCCCTGGGCCCACCGGAAACACATTTGGCCCAGCAACCAGGATGTGAGTGAGACTACCCAGGGCCTGCCAGAAACTCATTCAACCCAGCAACCAGGGCCAGCAGGTGAGTGAGATCACTTAGGGCCTGCCAGAAACTCATTCAACCCAGCAGCAAGGCCAAGGATATGAATGAAACTTCATCCATCAGACAGGCCCAGTGTAGAAAACTGCCACAAAACTCCCTGTAGAAAGGCTAGAGACAAGAGCCAATCAGCTCATCTAGGAGCAGAACATCTCGCCAGAGTGCACAGCAGGTTTACCTCAAAGGGATGCAGCACAAAGAAACGGAGCACAGCAGCCACACCCCCCTCGGTGAGTTTAAACTTGGTAGAGCCAGAACTGGTACTGAGGTAAGAACTCTACCAAAGCTCTACACCAGAGGTGAGGAGGCAGGGCTATACAAAATGACAAAGAGAAAGAGAAAAATGCATTCTCAGGCCCAAGCCCACCCAGAACAAATACAAGACACAATAGCATAGAAGAAATTGGAAATCACATGCCTGAAATCTCTGAAATACAATAGCACATGAAGTAAAGAAACAACTGCCAAAAGATAGAGAGGGAATCAGATCAGAAATAATTTCTGAAGTAAAAAAAGATATAATAACTATAATGAAAGTGGTACTAAGTTCTTCTAAAGAAGACACTGACAAAAAAATAGAGGAGAATAGAAAGATAATGGAATGCTTAAATGAGCAATATAAGAAAGTAACAGAATGCATGAAGCAGATTCAAAATGCTGTACAGGAAATTAAAACCTCAATCACAAGCTGGCAAAACCATCTCAATGAAAGTGAAAACAGGCTTTCAGACTATAAAGACACCATTGCAGCTAGTGAAAAGGTAAGAAAAGATATTTTAAAAACAACTAGGATTCAGGAAAAAATAATTAAACATCTGCAAGACAATGAAAAGATGAGCAACATGAGACTAATAGGCATCAATGAGAAAGGAGTCAATATAAATGACATAAAAAAGAATACAGACAAAAGTAATAGCACAAACCTTCCCAAATATTAGGAAACAATCTGACATTCAGGGAACTGAAGCATATAGAACTCCAAATAACATCAACCCAATTAAAACCACCCCCAGACCTAGAATAATCAAGATCCCAGAAACTCAGCATAGGAACAGTATATTAAAAGCCACTAGAGAAAACAAACAGATAACATTTAAAGGAAAATTCATCAGAATACTGGCGTATTTCTCTTTATAAACCATCAAGTCAAGAAGAGGATGGAGCAGAGTACTTAAAGTGTTGCAAGAAAATAAATTCCAACTCAGACTGCTATACCCTGCAAAACTCTTTCAAGTTTAATGGAGAAGTGAAATACTTTCAGGACAAAGAACAATTAAAGAATTTCATCATCAGCACATGTGACTCAGACTGCTATACCCTGCAAAACTCTTTCAAGTTTAATGGAGAAGTGAAATACTTTCAGGACAAAGAACAATTAAAGAATTTCATCATTACAACCTACACAGTTTACTAAAAGATATTCTAGAGAGGGATCAAAATGATCACAACTCCATGAAAGAGAATGGAAAAACCCACAAAATAGGACAAATTATTAAATATAGGAAAAAAAGAGATATACAAAAGCAATCTTTCTACTATTGTTTTATATACAGCAGCTGAATATTTCCATCAGCATATTCTACAAGTGGACTTCTGCACCCTATAGGTCATGATTCTGTCTGAGTATACAGGGTGGATATCAAGAAAATAGCAGTAGCTCAGTCCCACAAATGACACCTGGCCACCAGTAAGCATCATAGACACTCTCCATGTACATAATGTACTAGAACTTTGTGTGATATCCTATCCCCAAACTGTTAGAAATTCTGGTCATATATTTGCCATTCCAGTATTTGTTATGTTTCATTCTACCATGGAAACTTTTCTTAGTTGATATTTTTGTACATATTAACCTATTCAAATACTATGTGAGCACTTTGATTTGATTATAGATTCATACATATGATACACAACAGTCTGGCCTCTAAGTTTTGTTTTGAAATATTTAATTTTATTTTAATTAATATTTAATTAATTTTCTGAATATTGTTTAATTATAATTTTTGTTTTATAATTCATACTGTATCTCTGACTTACAATCAACTTATAAGACATGGTATAAATTTTCTCCTAGTAGGAGAAACTTTTAAAAGAAGAAAAACATATATATATATATATATATATATATATATATATATATATATGAGTTAGAAAAGATATACAGCTACTTTCTCTTAGTTCATTGAGAATAGAAGTTTGGACTAATATTGTTTACACAAGATATCAGGTCTGCACCTTGGCCTCTGAATAATTACTATGAAGATAACAATATGCATTGTATTAATTATTGTAACTATCCTACTAACTTGTTTTGAAACCATTTCACTACTATTTTATTTTATTTTCTCTTTAAAATGAATTTAAAAGTTAAGAAAAACCCAGAACCTAATGGATTTACTGTTGAATTCTACAAGTCCTTCAGGAAAGATAGAACCCCAATACTTCGCAAACTATTTAATGAAAAAAAAATTTTTTTAACGAATACAAGATAGTGATAGAAAAAAAAAAAAACAGCATTAAAAACAACAGAAGATTTTACTAAACAAAGTAATAGGAATTCAACAATGATTGCTGTATTATACGATGTTATCTTCAAATTAGTTGTTTAAATTACCAGATATAAACCTGTAAGATTCATTTGAAGAAAAGAAAAAAAAAAGACCATACAATTATCCAAACTATTCTGCATGTATACTTAAATATACTTTTTTCTTCTTTCATTTGTCCTTTTCCTAATCCCAGTTTTTCCTTCCCATTGAACAATTTATTTTCTTTAACAGTATTTGTTATACCTTTTAGATTCTCATTACTCTTTCAGGTCCTCACACTAGCGAGATAATACAGTGTTTGCACATGTGACTCTGATTTATTTCATTCACCAATATGGCCTCTAGCTACATCCATTCATCTACAAAAGCCTCAAGTTTATCTTTCTGTGTAGCTGAATACTATTCCATTGTGTAAGAATACCATGTCTTTTTTAATCCATTCCTCAATTGGTGGGCATTTGGATTGTTTCAAAGATTTAGCTATGACAAATTATGCTGCTCTAAACATGGGCACACATACATCACTGTGGTGTGATGATTTCAGTTCTTGTGGAAAAATATCAAGGAGTTGGTTGAATAAGACCTCCAATCCCAGCTTTTTGTGGAATCTCCATTTTCACAGTCATTGCATCAGCCTGCCTGCACTCCCTCCAAAAGTGGAGAAGTCTTCCTTTTTCCCTGCCTCTCCACCATTTGTTATTGATTGACTTCTTGAGAAAACAATACCATTCACAACAGCATTGGGAAAAATTAAATACTTAGGCATTAGCCTAACCCATAATGCAAAAGACTTCCACGGGGAAAATTACAGTACTCTAAAAAAGGAGTTTGAAGAGGACAGCACAATACGGAAAGATATCTCTTGGTCCTGGATAGGCAGAACCAAAATTGCCAGAATGTCCATACTTCCAAAACTGATAAATAAATTTAACACACTCCCAATTAAATTAATAACAGCCTTACTCACACAACTAGAGACAATAACCTTCGTATGAAACTAGTAGAGACTGAGAATAGCAAAAGCAATACCAGGTAGCAAAAACAAAGCAGAAGGCTTCATTAACCTGGGTTTCAAGCTACATCACAAAACTACAGTGACTTGAAAGCAAGAGGGTACTCACACAAAAACAGACCTGTATAAAATGGAAAAGCATGAAGGATGCAACTCCAAACACATTTAGCCAGTTGATCTTCGAAAAAGGGCCAAAAAAATGTGCTAAAGGAAAGATAGCCTCTTGACCAAGTAGTGGTGGAAAAACTATTAACATGCAAAAGACTGAACCTAGACCCATATCACTCACCATGTACTGAAGTAAAATCAAAATGGTCCAATGACCTAAATACTAAAACATTAACCTGCTACAAAATAAATAGCTAAAACTCCTGAAGATGTAAACATAGAGAAAGACTTTCTGAGCAGAACACAAATCACATCAAGGATCAACAAACAGTATTACATTAAATTTGAAAGTGTCAACACACCAAAGAAAAACAGGAGTAAAAAGATAGCCTAAAAAATGGGGGGAAAATGTTGACAGCTATTCCTCAGACAGAAGACTACTGTGCAAAGAACTCAAAGCCCAATCAAAAAATATGGGCAGTTGAAATTAATATACTCTTCTCAACATAACATAAATAGCTAATATATCAAAAATTCAATATATCTGGCCATTAGAGAAATAGAAATTAAAATAACATTGAAATTACATCTTACTCCACAGGGGCCTGGCGGGATGGCTCAGTGGTCTAAAGCGCCTGCTTCGGAAAGCTTGGGTGGCTTCAGGGACCGTGGTTCAATCCCTGGCACCACATGCTGTGCCAACCCTGCCGTTGGGGCAGGCTGAGCCGGCCATAAAAAAATGAGTGAATAAACATCTTACTCCAGAAATAATGTCTATTATTTTTCTAAATGAAATGCAAAATTATTTTTTTCAAAAAAAGAAATGATGGAGGCACTGGTGAGGTAGCTCAGTGGTCTAAGTGCCTGCCTGGCAAGCATAAGCGCCTGGTTCCATCCCCAATACTGCATGCCATGCTGGCACTCTCTATGTTTGCCACCAAAACCAAGTATGGTGGTCTATGCCTGTAATCCCAGTGCTGGGGAGGCTGAGACAAGAGGATCACTAGGAGTCCCCAAGCTGCGTAGTGAGACCCTGTACCAAATAAATAAATTAATAAAAGATTTTTTTAATGTTTAAAAATGGTAAAAAAAAAAAAAAAAAAAGTTAGGACTGACACAAAATTTCACTAAACAAAATAGTAGGAATTTGACAATGGTTACTGTACTACATGTTATCTTCAAATTAGTTGTTTAGTTTACCACATGTAAAATTGATTTTAAAAAGCTATAAGAAATTAAAAAGAAGAAAAAACTTTAAGCATGAACTGCTCCTTTCAATAGACCAACAGAAATCAGTAGTACAATTATCTAAGCTCTCCAGTGTATATGCATAAATATATATTTTTTCCTTTTTAAGAATGGTTATTATTAATGAATCAAATAATAACAAATACGGGGAAGGCTTTATGGAGAAAAAGGAATCTTTCTTCATTGTTAATGACAATCAACAGTAGTAAAACCACTATGAAAATCAATATGGAGATTCTCAAAATCATTAATAAAGAAATTTCATTTGACACCGTTATTCCATTAGGTATCTTCTCAAAAGAGTTAAAAATACCACATTAAATTTACAAGCATAGCCATGTGTATAAACACATAATTTGTAATAGTTATCTTTTGAAAGCAGGCCATCAACAGATGCAGGAAATGTGGTATTTATACACAATGGAATACTACATGGCTACAAAAAGGATAAATGTGAGTCATTTGTAGCAAAAGTGCTGCATGACGAAACCATAATTTTAAGTGACATAAGTCAGCCCACAAGTTTAAATATTGTATGGTTTCTCTTACATGAGAAACCCAAAGTATAATAAATTAAGCAGGAAAGTAAAAAGAAAGAGAGATATAGAACTTTTGTAAATAGGCAGGAAACCAAAAAATGAAGAAGGGAGGAATGAGAAGGAAAGGACGAGAAGGAAAAGTAAACAGAACTAAGATGTACCATGCTAGTTCATGTCACGTGTCATGTACTAACTCCCCATAATGAATGGAAGCATCAGGTGTCACAAACATGTGTTAATCAAAAATAAATGTAGGGGCCCGGCAGGATGGCTCAGTGGTCTAAAGCGCCTGCTTAAGAAAGCTTAGGCAGCTTCAGGGACCGCGGTTCGATCCCCGGCACCACATGCTGTGCCAGCCCTGCCCTCAGGGCAGGCTGAGCCGGCCATAAAAATAAATAAACAAACAAATAAAAGTTCTGAAACAAGAAAAAAATAAAAATCAATAAAATTTTTTAAAAATAAATAAATAAAATAAATGTAAAAATTTCGAAAACATATTTTCAAACCCAAAATCACATAGATTTTCTCCTATTTTCTTCTAGGGGTTTATCAGTTTATAATTTTAAGTTTTATAGTTTTGTGTAAGGTGTGATAGATGTATCTGCCAAAGATTATTTCTTTTGTTTGAAAACTGGACAGTCACTTGTTCCTGTATTTTTTCAAAAGATTGTCTTTTCTCTAATGAATGACTATTGTACTTTTGTCACAAATCAGTTGATTATGAATTTGTTATTTAACGGTGTACTTCTACACTGTCAATTCCATTCCATTACTCTATATGTATGTCATTTCATTAATTCTGCCTTTATTACTCCAACTTTGAAACATGTTTTGAAATTGGATAGTGTGAATCCTCTTTGTTCTTTTTTAAAATGCATTTTTCTACTCTAGTTTGCTTCCTATCTGTACAAATTTTAAAAACAGCTTCTCAAGATCAATAAGAAAATATCACTGAAGTTTAGAAAGGAATTGTGTTAACTATAAAGTTCAAAGTGAGCAAAACTTATATATTTGTGTATATGTGTGATATTATAGATTGGATCCAGGGCCTTTACACTAAGTTATATCCCATTCCTTTTTATTTTTTTATTTTGAGTCAGGGTTTCACTAAGTCACTAAGTTGCCCAGGCTGGGCTCAACCTTTGTAGTCCTTCTGCCTCAGATTCCCTGAGCTACAAATGCTGTGCAGATCTTGAAATTCCTAGAGTAAAGGACAGCAGAGGATGAGGAAATGAAGACAAGAGTGAGAATGAAGAGCCTGAGTTTAGTTGGAGCCTCTCTTTAGACGGGAGAAAAGGAAATGCTGAGTGTTTCTACACTAGGGAGGCTGCTGTTAGTTGGAACCCCTCTGCCTAGCAACTTGAGTGTTAGCTCACCTTGGGGCACCTTGTTCTTGGAGCTAGTAAAGCTTGTTCTCATGGCATACCTTGAGTTCTCTATGCATGTATCAATCTCTACCTTTAGCCTCTCTAAAGGTCTCCCCCGGCAGTTGATGGAGGATTTGTGTTGTGTGAAACTCTTTTCATTCTGAGTGAACTTGCTCATTTAGCCTAAAGATTCCCAGTCCAAGAATTTCGGATCCCTTCCTTCAGCAGTTTAGCCTTATATGATTCATTAGCCCATAACAGTAGCCAGTTACCTGTGTAACTGGCAATTGTCAGAAGGTGTTAGAGATTTGAGTTTCTTTTAACTAACAATTACTGTAGCGTTGTTTTATACGTCTTTTGATTATACTTTTCTTCTGGATGTTCAAGACCAAGTTAAAACCAAAATTAATTATAATTAATTTTTATGTCAGTTAGATTTCCCCAGGATTTACCCTAAAACTATGTATAGCACCTGTTAGATCTTTTGTCAGTTTCAACTGTCTAGATGAGTGTGAGTCGTTGCTTGACCAAACTGCTTTCTGTGAAAGCTTGGGAGATTTTTCTCTGCTCATGACTCTCCTGAGGTACACTATGAACCATAGATCTCCTACCTCTGTGGTCCAACAATCTCCTTGGTCAGAACATTGAGGAATCATTGAGTTGTGGGATGTCACTGCAGATCTCTTATGCCATGGATCCCCACTGACCTCGAGGGTTGGTGACAAAATATTGGTGTCCTCTTAAGCTTCTATCGTTCTAGGGTTTGATCTACAAACTTCAGTAGTTGAACCTCCAAAAGAGAAATCTAATAGCATTCCATTGTAATGGGAGTAGTCAACTTAACTATTCTAATTCTATATGAATATCAAGAAATGCAAAATATAATGTAAAACCATTGTTTTCTGCAAACTATGGACGTACCCAAGTATCTTTAAACCCAAGAATCTCATTGTCTCAAATTTAACTTTTTGACAATGTCCACTATACACATAATACAATAACATTTTAATAACATTTATTGGGATGTTTCCCTGTTTCCCATAAGGCTATGGAGATTATTGGGGCTTTGCATGAATTAACAAAGACTGAGATAACTTACCAGATAGCTGCTTTTTTATTCACCAAAGGAAGCTCTGACCAAATAACTTTCCAACCCTAAAATGTCCCCATTCAATTATCTTAACAAAGCTTTACCTACAAGAAAACGAATTTTGATATCATATTGATTAGCTAGCAACACAGGCAAAAGCCTCTTGTCCTATACTCAATCCTTTCATGAAAAAGTTGATGGCAGGAATTACACTTGTGGTACACCATCAACAGAAGTATATGTGTGTTTACCATGGGACACATTCAGAAATTTTTTTTTTTTTTTTGTCTTTGAGACAGGGTCTCGCTATGCAGTTGAGGCTGGTCCTGCGCTCACTTTTGTAGCCCAGGCTGGTCTCGAACTCGCACCAATCCTCCTGCCTCAGCCTCCCAAGTGCTGGGATTACAGGCATGAGCCACCACGCCCGGCACATTCAGAAATGTTAATAGCAACATAACTGCCAAAAACCTGCATACATATGTCCATCCAGAGCCGTCAGATAGAGGATGGGGTCAGAATAAATAAATGAAAAACTCCTCTTGGTACTATTTAAAATAGTATCAAAACACTGCTTATATCTGGTAACCTGGACTATTTTGAAGATAACAGTAGCAGTGTAACAACCATTTTTGATAGCCTCTCATCTTGTTTTGAAATTCTATATCATTCATAATGTTCTTATTTTTAATATCTATAAAATAAAAACTAAATAATAAGTAAAAATACCTCTAATAATCAGGATAAGTATTTCAGTGTAGTCTTTTACACAGACATTCACAGTTATGTCTTTCATTAGTACATGCTTGCAGTACATGCTCATGTTCCCCAGGAGAAGTGGGTACATGGCCATCACATATCCTCATTCTTTTTCACAACACATTCACCTCCCTCACTCTCCATCCTTCCATTTCTTAATCTCTTCCCACTGAGAACAATCAGTAGGGAGATCTACATCCTATTATCTTTAATTTTCTCTTTAATTATACTTTGGGTCTCTTATGTAAGAGAAACCACATGATCTTTAAACTTCTGTATCTCATTTATTTCACTTAAAATTATGGCTTCAAGGTATATCCATTTTACTATAAGTGACTCCAAGTTTATCTTTATTTATGGGAGAGTAATATTTTCAAAATAAAAATTAGTGCAAAAACCCATGAAAAAAAATCAAAATTTTGAATAACACATGAAACTCATAAGTAGGTAAATAAATCATGACATATAATGAAATACCATAGAGCAAAAGGAATGAAAGAATTTCAACCATGCCCAATAATACAGACAAATTTCAAATATGGTGCCCAGCAAAAACTATACTCAAATACGTAGGCCCTGGTGAGCCTATGAACATCAAGTTGAAAAACAGGCAAAACTAACCTAGGATTCTAGATATCAGGACAGTGTCCCTGTAGCTTATAGAAATTTCTATGACTCTAGAAACACTTCATTTCTTGATGTGTTTACTGATGTGATTCAGAAAATTCATCAAGACATTCTTTATGGTTTGCATTGTTTTAGGGATTTTTTTATTTTATAAAAAATAAATTTCATACAAAAATGATAAGAGAATAACAATAACTAATACATTGTGTATCATTACTTTGGTTTACATTTTATACACACTGAACTTCAACTTAATACTGTTTTTTTAAACATCATCATATTCAGGTGCTAAAATAAATAGAATCAACTCTGAATCGAAGTGAGTGCCCTGTAGGAGGAGAAAGAAAAGCATTCAGATGTGGGAGACAACTTTTAGGGTACTGCTTTATTTGTAGACTTTTATCCTTGACTAGCCCCAAGGCCAAAACAAAGTAAAGTGAATCTGCCATCAGCAAACATGGCTAGCACCCAACTGACACCATGTGTTCCACCCATTCAGAACCCTAGGCTACCAGGACGTACCCCTCCAGTGGTCATGATTCATCAAGTATTAATTATGACTGCTGCCTGCTCAAGTATTTCTGGGGATATGAAAAGACACCCAAAATTTCATCTAAATTCCAAAAACTCCCCTAGAAACTGTATTCTGTCATATTAAATATGGCAAGGCTTCCAGGCAGAGGACAGTCACTGTCCAGCTCTGTCAATATGCCATATAATTGTTACACATGCCTCCTAAACCTACCACAGAAGCAACCTGTCATGTAGTGGGGCAGAAGTCATAGAAAGCAGAAGGCCATTGCAAAATGTGAATGGGGTCAAACATTGTAAATTGTGGCATAGTTCCTAAGTGTGAGAAGATTCTTTCCTGGCCATCAGCGGTGCCCAGTCTCTCTGCTAAATATGCCAAGGTTTTCAGTAGGAAGAGTTTGCTGATTTGGATTTTGATGGTTCCTCACAAAGGAAAGGCAACAGACAAACAGAATGGTAATCAGGTTTTTCCTTTGCTCTCCCGGGAACACTAACAATGCCATTACCAACTCCTTGGAAGGGGAATGACCACTCAGGTACCCACTTCCTAAATTCAAGCCCAATATACAACCTGCTCACTCTTATGCGTCCAAAGCAGTTTCTAAAACCATCTTAGAAGTATGACACACCATTTCCATAATGGTTGCACCAATCTGCATTCCCACCAGCAGTGAAGAAGGGTTCCTTTTTCCCCACAGCCTCTCCAGCATTTGTTGCTGGTTGATTTCTTTATGATAGCCATCCTTACTGGGGTGAGGTGGTATCTAAGTGTTGTTTTGATTTGCATTTCACGAATAGCTAGCGATGTGGAGCATTTCTTCATGTATTTG
>PVJA010055007.1:0-11340 GCA_004027025.1 Myocastor coypus | reverse complement strand
ACCCCCCCCCCCCCATTTGAACATTTTCTTGCTAGTTCACAATAACTATTACACGTTTTGGTCCTTATATATACTTTTGGTTTCTCACACAAGAGCCACAATGTGGTATTTACACATGTATGTCCAGTTTATTTCATTTAAGAATATGGACTGAAGGTGTATCCATTTCCCTGAAATGTCTTGCGTATATGTCAGAGTACTCCATTCTAGAAGAAAATCATATCATCTTTACTCATTTACCAGTTGATGGACACCTGTGTTCTTTCCAAGATTTGACTATTACAAACTGTGCTGCTATAAACATAGGGATGCTTTGAATTCTTTTGGGAAGATACTCAGAAAGGAAATGACTTGGTCAAGTGCAACCTCTAGTAATTTTTGAGGAATCTTGCATTCATTTACATTCCCACCAATAGTGGAAAAGCGTTCCTTTTTCCACTCAGGCCCATCTGCATTTATTATTGGCTGATTTTTTATTTCTTTTTTTTTAAATTTTTGGTCTTTTTGAGACAGGGTCTCAGTGTGCAGTTCAGGCTGGCCTTGAGCTCACTTTTGTAGCCGAGGCTGGTCTCGAACTTGCACCAATCCTCCTGCCTCAGCCTCCCGAGTGCTGGGATTACAGACGTGTGCCACCACGCCCGGCTTGATTTTTTCTTTTCTTTTTTTGTGGTACTGGGGGATTGAACTCAGGACCCTGCACTTGCCAAGCTAGCACTTATTCTATTGAGCTATCTCCATGGCCCCTATTGGTTGATTTTTTTTTTTTCAGATACAATCTTCCAGTCTTTAATGTGTGCATAAATAATGGGTGCACATACTGTATTTTGAAACAGTGGCTACATATGACTTGTTAAGCAAACTCTTGAACTCAACTCTTGCATCAGATCCAATTCCACTGTATGATTGTTTTGACAGAGCAACAGCTAAATATTAAGTTTTGTATCTTGCTTTGGAGCTAAATAAGAAAACTGACAAAAAAAATTTCTCCAACATGATTTTAAAGTAAACATCGTTTTGTTGGGTTGGGGAATCAGCAGAAGACAGTTTGGTCCATTTGGGAAATTTGGTTGATGACTCAGTGTTGAATCTAACCAAGAGAAGAAACTTAATGTCCAAGACATTATCTGCCCCGTTCTTAAGGAAGAACTGGCTATTAATGGAAAATACTGATACATTTGCCTTAACAAGAATTATATTTATAAAACATTGGGAAGGACAAAGATAGTATCCAAAGATTACAATAAAAATATTGTAATACAATTTGTTAAGTTTGAAAATCTAGTCAAAACGTCTGATGTTTTTTCCTGAGGATCGAAAATTAAAAAAAAAAAAAAAAAAAAAAGTAAAGTCAGAGCTTAGAAATTAAGATCTTTTTAAGAAATTTATTTATTTCAATCTGTTAATGCTTGAAATCTTGATCGAAAAAGTAAATATACTGTAGTTTTCAGATCACCTAAATCTTTCATCTTTAAAAAAATTATCAGTCTGACATTTCTTATTTAGAATAAAAGGCTCTTACTACAAAAGGAAAGGAAAGGGAAAAAAAAAAAAATTTCCTCTCCCTACCATGACTTTTTTATAGCCCAGTTTTGTCCAGAATTAGAGGTTAGTCCTCTAAGGGGCTGGGGAGATAGCTCCATGGCACAAGTGCCTGCCTGGCAAGTGCAAGGTTGTGAATTTGAGCCACCCCCCCAAAAAAAAAGGTAGGTCCTCAAGAAAGTCAGTGCTCATGCACACATTATAGTGTTTTTCTACAATTTTCTACCAAGAGAGCTTAATAGTATAAATCAAATAAACTTGGGAAAATACTGTTATAACCTAAAGTAAATTACTTTTCATTTAAGCTGTTAAAAAATTTTTAGTAATTTCTGTGTTTAAAGCTCAGAGGGCCTGGGTGATAGCTCAGTGGCATAAGCATCTGCCTGGCAAATGCAAGGTCCTAATTCCTGGTACAAAAAAAAAAAAAAAAACCAACTAAAGCTTAGATAAAATTGGGAGTCAAAATCAGACCTTAGGTGAAGAAATGAAGACGGAGAACAGTAGTTTAGTAAAAGTAAACTCAACAACAGAGTTAAAATTAATTGGGAAAATTTTAGTATGCATCAATTGTACTTTACACAGATAAATGGAATACTGAACTTATGAAATTTTAAGTATTTTCCCAAATAATGCTAGCAATCATCTTTTTCTTGGGAAAGGCAGGGAATCAGCTAAGCATTAATGTGGCCAATTCAAGTTTAATAATACTAATATCTAAACAGCAGTTCACATTTCTTGTCTACAATGAGGTAGACTGTGAACTTTTCAAAACTGCATTTTAGCAAAAGTTTCATAAGATAACTTAAAGAAATGTCAAGTTTTTGAACTGCAAACTCAAAACTCTGCATTGGGATTTCTTTTTCTGTGTGAGTGCTCCTAGCTTGAGTACATAAAACAGTTTTCTGCCTAATTCCTGGGAAAAACATTTCTGCAGTTAAGTCTTGCATTTTCTTTAATGGGTTGTTGTTACGAAAGATGACCAGCTATGTGGTTGGTTTCCCACGATTAAAACAATGTATTAAAAATGTTGTATCATTGTAAGGAAAACAGTTGTTTTGCAAAGGCTACAGGAAAAGGAAAGAAACAGCACAAACAAAGCTAGTCACATTGCAGATAAATCCAATATAGTATTCAAAAGTTCTATAAAAATGAATAAAGGAAGCACTTCCATTGCTCCAGTGGTCTTATCATGAATCTGTATGGGACTTGAGCTGCAGCAGTTTGCTGGTCCACTGTAAGAGTTCAAGGTCCTCCTGTGTATTTGGTCCACTGATGTCCACATTCCAGATAAATTCTGTTCAAAGGACAGAAATGAGGGCAAAGACTCCATATAACAAAGCACAAGGATATACTACTAAAAGTTGTTGTCCTTCCATGGCTAAAGCAGAAATAAACGTTGAAAATAGAAAAACTATACCATCCAATAATCCCAGCAGTGAGAATGATTCCTGAAATTCCTTGTAAAGAACGTATCTCTGCAAAGCTGGAAAGTAGGATCCTGAGAAGACAGTATCCAAGGACACTTGCTACACAACCAAATGAAACGCCTGTCATACTCATTAAGTTTAATAAGCAAAACATTCCTAGACATCCAGTTGTGCTGATCCCATATACATAGCCAAACTGGATTTTGCCAGCCCATAGCAGTGTGGCTCCAAAGGCAAGGCAAAAAAGCCATTGATCCTGCCAAATCAGTTTCATTCATTATGCTGCCATCTGCTACTTTTAATGGATATAGTACTGGTAGTGTTTTCTGCCAGATGTGGTCAGAATTGATACCTAACTCTTCTAATAAAGGTGGCTCATCCTCGCAGTTGTTTCCGTACAGTGGCTGAGGTGCAGGAGTATAGGCCTGAACTGGGTGGGAAATCTGCCCCATGTGTAGTTGCTATGGCTGCGTCATGTCTGCAGGGACGGATGGGCCTGGCTGCAAGTCATCCTAGCCAGCGTACTGTTTGCTGCTGGCTCCTCCACTTCCTCCATAATCATAGGGTTGTTGAACTGTCATCGATGCTGTAACTTGTCTGGTAGAAATCCATGTTTAAATTCTCAAAACCTAGCCGGTGGCTGGGTGTGGTGGCGCACGCCTGTAATCCCAGCACTGGGGAGGCCGAGGCAGGAAGATTGATGCGAGTTCGAGACCAGCCTGGGATACAAAAGTGAGCTCAAGCCCAGCCTGAACTGCATAGTGAGACCCTGTCTCAAAAAGACAAATAAATAAATAATCAAAACCTGACATTGCAAAAGACCTAAGGTGGAGGGACCAGCGGTGGCAGTGGCTGTAGCACCAGCGGCCCCGAGTAACCCGCAGATTTAACCTGGTTGGTTTTTTGATAGCCATTCTTTCTGAGGTGAGATAGAATCTCACTGTTGTTTCAGTTTGCATCTCTGGAGTGACCAGACCAGTGATGTTGAACATTTTTTTCATACATTTATTTGCTGTCCTACTTTTATTTGAAAAGTATTCCATCTCAGATGCCCGTTTTTGAGTTGGGTCTTTAAATTTGAGGAGTCTGAGTTTTTGAATTCTTTATATATTCTTAATAGTAATCCTTTGCCTGAGAAAGAGCTGGCAAACATTTTTTCCCACACTGGATTGTCTCTTCCCCATTGGTCTTTCTTGCTGTGCAAAAGCTTTTTAGTAAGATGCGATCCCAGTGGTTGACTGTGATAATTCTGTGTGGTTGTGTTTTATTCATACTTTGCCTACACCAGTGTCTGCACAAGTTTTGCCTAGTCTGTCTTCTAACAGATTTAATATTTCTGTTTTAATATTTAGATCTTTGATCTATTTTGACTTGAGTTTAGTGCCTAGTGGAAGATATGAGTCCAATTTTGATCTGTGATATGTGGAAAATCAGCCTTTCAAACACCATTTACTAAAGAGGTTATCTTTATACCAGTACATGTGTTTGGCTTTTTTGAATAAGAGGACTAAGTATGTCTGGACTTGTTTCTGCATCTTATAATCTGTTCCATTGATCCTCATGACCTTTTTTTTTTTTTTCCCAGTACAATGCTGTTTTATACATTTTAAAAAATCATTTATTTATTTACTTACTTTTTATTTGGTGCAGGGTCTCACTACACAGCTTCAACTTGTAGTGATCCTCATCCACTTGTAGTCTCAGCCTCCCCAGTGCTGGGATTATAGGAATATGCCATCATTCCCAGTGTTACGGTTTGTGTCTAGTCCCCCCAAAGCCTCATGTGATCATGGAGTGGCTTCTGGGGCTTGTGATTCATTCATGATCCAATGCTGTGATGGTGAGTGTGAGTACTGCCCTGTCCCAGGGCAGATAGTCTGCAGACAGATGTAAGGAGAGGAGAGAGGCTTGTAGCTGCCACAACTGCTGCTCTTCCCTTTGCTTTTGCTGTTTTATGCCACCAAGAGTGGCTAACTGCTGCCATGTGCCACTCTGCTTTGGAGCCAGCCAATATGGACTAAAACTTCCACTAACTGAGCTAAATAAACCTTTGATTCCTTTATTTTGGGCATCAGGTATTTTGTGCCATGATTGAGAGAAAAGTAACTTAGGCACCCAGTTTGGGTGGATTCTGGGAACTTGCATGGTATGTGGGACCAGGGATCAAATGCAGGTCTTTGTACTTGCTAGGCAGACACATAGACTGCTGAGCTATATCCTCAGCCCGTTACAAGTAGCACAGCAACTTTATAATGTAATTTCAAGTCAGGGATTATGATGTTTCCTGCTTTGGCCTTGTTGCCCAGTATTGCTGTGTTATTCTAGGTCTCTTCTGTTTCAAATGAATTTTAACACTTTCTTTCTCAAATTTTGTGAGATATGCTATTGGAATTTTGACTGGGATTGCATTAAATCCATTAATAGTTTTGGAAGTATGGTCGTTTTCACTATATTGGTTGTTCCTACCCAAATGCAAGGAATATATTTCCTTTTTTTTTTTTTGTGGGACCGGAGTTTGAACTCGGGACCTTGCACTTGCCAGGCAGGCACTTGTGCCACAGAGCTGTCTCCCCAGCTCCATATATTTCGGTTTTCTTATGTCCTCTTCAATTTCCTTTTTTTGAGTACTGTATTTTTCAATATAGATGTCTTTTACTTCCTTCATTAGATTAACTCCTAGGTATTTCATTTTTTTGTTTGCTGTTGTGAAAGGTATTGCTCTCCTAATTTCTCTCTCAGTGAGTTTGTTATTGGTGTACAGCAATGCTATTGATTTTTGAGTGTTGAAGTGTTGAAATTTATACCCAGCTATGCTACTGGGTAATAAGGCTTAATTAAATCTAGAAGTCTTTTGGTGACGTTTTTCGGGTCTTCTATGTAGAATATCGTGCCATCTGCAAATAATGATAATTTAACTTCTTCCTATCCTTCTTTTATTTCTTTCACTTGTCTAATTTCTGTGGCTAACGCTTCCAGAACTATGTTGAATAACAGTGGTGATATTGAATATCTTTGTCTTCTTCCTGATTTTAGAGTGAAAGATTTCAGTTTTGGTCCATTTAGTATGATGTTGATTTGTTATAAATGGCTTTTATCAAATTAAGAGAAAGACGATCTAATTTTCTGCAGGTTTTTTTTTTTTTTTTAAATCATGAGTGGCTGCTGGATTTTGTCAAAGCTTTTTCTGCATCTATTGAGATGATCATACGGTTTTTTTTCTTGGCTCTGTTAATATGACATATTACACATGCTGATTTGCATATGTGGAACCATCCTTGCATCCCTAGGACGAATCCCACTTGACCATCATCTATAATCTTTTTGATGATTTACTGCATTCTGTTTGCCAATATTTTAGGATTTTTGTATCTATGTTCATTAGGCGATTTGCCTTTGTTTTCTTTCTTAGCTGGGTTCTTCCCTGTATTTGGTATGAGGATAATGTTTTCAAGAATGAATGTGAGAGTATTGCTTCCCTTTCAGTTTCATCAAAAGAGTTTTAAGAAGTGGTGATGTTAGATGTTCTCTAAGTTTTCGTAGAACTCAGCCATGAATTCGTTAGAACCTAGGCTTTTCTTGCTTGGGAGATTTTTTTTTTATTATTACATTTTTGATTTCACTGATTGATATTAGTTTATTTGAGATTTTTATATCTTCTTTTTTGTTTGTTTTATTTTATTTTTGCAGAACCAGGGATTGAACTCAGGCCCTTGAGCTTGCCAGGCAAGCACTTATTCTACTAAGCTGTCTGCCCAGCCCCCATTTATATCTTCTTGATTCAGCTTTGGCGATTCATGTGTATGTAGGATTCTGGCTGGTTTTTTCTGTGCTTTTCACCTTGTTAGAGTATAAGTTCTGAAAGCAGGCATAAGTACTCTTTGGGGTTTCTTCAGTGTCTGTTGTGATTTCACCTTTTCATTCCTAATTGTGTAGATTTGTGCTTGTCTTTTTTTTTTTTAAAAAAAAAGATTGGCTCAGGATTTGATTTTATTTAATCTTTTAAAGAATCAACTCTGATTCATTGATTCTTTGCATTGTTTTCTTAGTCTCAATTGAGTTAATTTCTGCTCTGAATCATTATAATTTCCTCCCTCATAATGAACCTTGGACTTGGCCTGCTTTTCTTTTTTTAGAAGTTTGAGGTTCACTGTTAAGTTGTCTATTTGTGCTTGCTCTGTTGTTGTTTTTTTTTTTTTTTTTTCCTGCTAAGGGTATTCTCTTGTTGTATTGCCATTGTTGTTTAATTGTAGAAACTGTCTAATTTCTTCTTTAATTTCATCTGTGACCCATTGGTTGTTCAGAAAGGTGTTATTTAATTTCCATGTGTTTATGAAGTTTTTGTGGGTATTTTTGTTGTTGATTTCCAATTTCACTGCACTATAGTCAGATAATATGCCTGGGACAATTTTAATTTCTTTACATTTAAGCATATTTCATGAGCTAGTATATATGTAGTTTATTTTGGAGACTATCCCATGTGCAGCTGAGAGAAGTGTGTGTTCTGATGTTTTGGAGTGGAACACTCTATAGACATCCATCCACTAAGTCCACAAGTCTAGTTCACAAGTCTAGTTCTTATATTTCATTGTTCATTTTTTTGTTTGTTTAATCTGTTTGTAACAGTGGGTTATTGAGATTCCCCAAATACAGTTGCATTAGTGCTTATCTTATTTGCCTTTTCATGTCCATTAATAATTTGTTTTATATAGTAGGGTGCCCTGGAGTTCATGTGCATACATATTTATGATTATTGATTCTTTCTGTTGGAGTATTCCTTTTACACAGATACAGTGACCTTTCCTGTCTCTCAGTCAGTCTTGTCTTGAATTCACTTTGGCTGAAAATAGAAGGTTTACTGCTGCTTTTTTCTGGGTTCCTGTCACGTCGAGGATTATACTTCATTCTTTGACTTTTAGTCTGTGAATTTCTTTTTGAATTGAATGTGTTTCTTGTGTGCAGCATATTGTTGGGTGTTGCTTCTTGATCCCTTCTGCCAGTCTGTGTCTTTTGGTAGATTGAAGCCATTAACTAACATTGATGGTTATAACCGATATGTATCGATTTATCCTTGTCATGTTATTTTACTGTTGTTGGCTCCTTGCCTTTTTTTAACCCCTCCCTCTGTTTGTTTGCTGTTCCTGGTGGATTCCATTTGCTGGGATTCCATCTAGAAAGACCTTCAGAATATTTTGGAGTGTTGATTTGGTGGTCGTAAATTTCTTCAGCTGTTTTGTTTATTTTTGCCATGTAAGTGTATTATTTCTTCATTAATTTTGAAAGATAGTTTTGCAAGGTACATAGTCTGGGCTGAAGGTTGTTTTCCTTTAGGACTTGAAATGCTTCACTTTAGGCTCTGCTTGACTGGAGGATTTGTGTTGACAAGTCAGTTGTGATTCTGATGTGCTTTCTTATATAGGTGATTTGTTTCTTTTCCCTAACAGCTTTTAATAGTCTATTGTGTTGAATTTCTGGAATCTTGACTATGATATGCTTGGGTGTAGATTTTTTTTTTTCCTTTTTTGAGACAAGGTCTCACTATGTAGATTAAGCTAGCCTTAAGCTCACTTTGTAGTCCATGCTAGTCTCAAACTTGCAGAGATCCTGCTGCCTCATTGCAAGGCTTATTATTTTTTATTCATGGCTAACTGGAGTTCTGTATGCTTCACTTAGATGTGTCAAATTCTTTTTCCCTGCCTGGGAAGTTTTCCGCCATGACATCTTTGAACAGTTAGTTTTAATCATTTGTTCTGTTTCCTGCTTTTTCATCGACTCCAATCAGTGTTATGTATTCTTTGCGTTATCTAGCAGCTGCTGGATTGATTTCTCATTGTCCTTTGCTATTTTTAAGAAATTTTTCTTTTCATTATTGCTTACCACAAGCCTGTTTGCCATGTCTGAGATTTAGTCCTCACATTGCTCATTCTGCTGTGGGTACTTTTCAGTGGAATTTTTAATTTTTTTAATTTTTATTTTTTTTTCTTGTTTCAAAACTTCTGTTTGTTTATTTATTTATTTTTATGGCCGTGAGCTCAGCCTGCCCTCAGGGCAGGGCTGGTGCAGCATGTGGTGCTGGGGATCGAACCAAGGTCTCTGCAGCCGCCCAAGCTTTCCCAAGCAGGCACTTTAGACCACTGAGCCATCCTGCCAGGCCCATTCAGTGGAATTTTTATTTTCCTGGATATGTACTTGAAATCTGTTTAATGCATTCCATTTCTTTTCCATGTTGGACATTCATAGTTTTCATCATTTTCTTAGTTCCTACTCTTTTTTTTTTTTTTTTTAAATCTGTATTTGCCCTAGAGTCACTACACGTGGTTTTTATTGTGGTCATCATCTCTGTAAGTATCTGAGAAATTATTTCTGATGTGATTTTATTTTTTTTTATTTTATTATTATTTTTTTAGAGCTTCATTCATTTGCTTTGTTGTTACCACTTCATGGAGGCCAACTGGCTGGCTTTTGGATTGTCCTGCCTTATTTCTCCCTTGGTTTCCTTTTGGGGAACTGGATGTCTGGAGTTACATCTTGTTTAAGTGTCTTTTCATTTCTCTTTAAGTTTAATTCCTGGGTTGATGCTTGTGAATTGTCTGTGGTAGGTAGTTTTATTGTTAGTATTTAGAACCCCTAGGAAATGATGTCTTTGAGATAGTTTCTAAGTATAGCTGGTTTTGGGTTTTGAATCTGTTGCAAGGCTCTGTCTCTCCAATTTGTTGGGTATGAGAAGTTACTGCCTGTTTGGCTCAGTCCCTTGATTCTTTGTTACTGGCCCAAAATATGGAAGAACAGCTGGTTATAGCAGGTATGTCTCTTTGACTAAAGTGGTACAATGAGCAATAATAGTAGCATGCAAACATAGCCTAGAAAATGGCAAACAGGAAACCATTAATTTACTACCTTCATCCCTATGAACTAGATTTGTAGTTATGTAACAAAACCAAAACAAACCAGAAAATAATATGTAGCAAGTCCTCAATGTGTTAGTTTTACTCTCAGTGCAGAAAATTTAAGAGGTTAGGGGGAAAATATGGAAGTAGAAGAAGAAGAAGAGATTAGAAGTGAGACTAGAGGACAAAGGGTGATCACACAAACTTTGGGAAATTGATATAAAATCTAGAAGGGAAAGACAAGGGCAATATAAAGGGAAGAACAAAACTGAGTAACAGCTGCAAAGAAGCTAGAAACCATGTTCAGACTCATATCAAAACAAGATCAAGCTTTTTATCAGGATGCCACCAAAGGTGAAGAAGGGAGCCCCTGCCCCTCACAAAGCTGAAGCAAAGCCAAAACTTTGAAAGCCAAGAAGGCTATGTTGAAAAGCATCCAGACACAAAAAGAAGGTATGAACGTCACCCACCTCCGCTGTCCTAAGACACTGAGGCTCCATGGGCAGCCCACGTACCTTAGAAGAGCACCCCCAGGAAAAACAAGCTTGACCACCATGCCATCAAATTGCACTGACTACAGAGTCAGCCATGAAAAAGATCGAGGACAGCATACTCATGTTCATTGAGGATGTCAAAGCCAGTAAGTATCAAATCAAACAAGCTCCATGACATCAGTGTTGCCAATGTCAGTATCCTCATCAGGCCTGATGGAGAGAAAAAGGCGTATGTTCAGCTGGCACCTGATTGTGATGCGTTGGATGTTGCCAGCAAAATTGGGATCATCTATACTGAGTCTAGCTGGCTAGTCCTTTCTCTTCAGTTTTTAAAACAAACAAGATCAAACAGTGAAGGAGAAAAGAATGGAGATAGAGAGGGAACAAGAGATCAAGGTCCACTTTCCATCCTAGTAGACAGTGTGTGGAGGCAGAGTCCATATCTGTGTTGATTTATCCCATCAAGCCAGCAGTAGGTTTGTGGTAGGGTGATGGATGAGCTATTGAGCCTACACTTCGTTCAACTTGAGGCATTAGCCTACTTTCTGCAGGCTTTAAGTCAGGTGGGAGCCACTAGGTGGATTCAGCAGTTGTTGAGTTCTGAGCTTAGCCAGCCCCTTCCCAAGGTGGCTTCTGGCCGTTTGCCCTCTGCTGTAGGATGACTGAGCCCTCAGCACTCACTCACCCCCCAGCTATTGCAGCTCTCCACACCCACTGCTCCCTTTACTGCTCCATAGCTCTGGAGATCTATCAGGTCAGCAGCAGTCACCCTGCGGGTCCACAGGTCTGAACTGCCTTTCCCGCTCAGTGAGTCCCGACTCAGATGCTGCACTGGCTGACTCCTTCATTGCAGTCTCTTTGCTCTCCCTGTGAGCTTCCCGCTCAGTGAGTCCCGACTCAGATGCTGCACTGGCTGACTCCTTCACTGCAGTCTCTTTGCTCTCCCTGTGAGCTTCCCGCTCAGTGAGTCCCGACTCAGATGCTGCACTGGCTGAC
>PVJA010055006.1:0-11419 GCA_004027025.1 Myocastor coypus | reverse complement strand
AGTTGAATTTCACATCCCCTTGCACCACTGTGTACAGCTGATTATCACAGCAGGTACATCCCTGCAGTCCTAACTGAAGCTGCGCCCGCTGGCTTCTCAGCAGCTGCCATGCATGGGAAGCCTGGAAGGCCCTACTCAGTCCTCCAGGCACAAGTGCAAACCTGGAAGAGGGAGTGCATTTCTACTCATGGAGCAACACTTGGCCAATGGGGGCTGGGAGCAGCAGATAAATACTCCCTTCTCTGTATCTCAAGTGGAGGACCCTGAAGTGCATTCCACAGTCCCCCAGTGTTCCCCAGGGAATGATTTAGCACTGTGTAAGCCAGCTCAGTAACTGGCTTACATTGCTTTCCCTCCTTCTCTTGGTCACTATTCCATTTCTGTTCCCTGGGAGATCTTTCCAAAATAAACTGCCTAACCAAACACTTGCCTCAGCTTCCACACTCTCAGTTGGTGACCCAGGGCAAGGCAACATACAGATAAGAGCTGCACTCAAACCCAGCTGGGAGCACAACCAGCAAGAGGGCACACACCTCACCAGGGCCCAGGGCTTGGTACCAGGCTGCAGACCCAGTTAACGCCTTAAAATAAGAATCAAGTGGCTAAGAGCAAATTAAGTAACAGTCAACTGCAGTGAATAGAGTATAACTGCTGCACTGCATGACAGACTAAGCAACGTAACTAGAGAAAAAGATGAAACACAAGAGAAAGAGAAAGAGCCTTGAAGAATAATTAGGAGAGGACAGAGAAGGAAACAAGGCTTACACATGAAGAGCCAGAGACTGGCCAGGTGGGAGCTGACAATCTACAACCAGAAGAGTAGAGGGTGAGGATAGTGTAGATGGATGCGGGAGGGGTCCAACAGCCAGGCGACGAGAGTTCCATACTGGACCTTTTGTAAGCAAAAGTGCAAACCAGGTAGTTTCTCCAGTTAACCGCATGAAACGTCCTCCATAACACCTGACCACTACATTCTTGATCCTAGAGCATGCAAGTGACTCTTTTCTCCCTTCCTCCTCTTTCCTTTTTGTTTCTTCCTTCTTTCCTTTTTTTAAAGCAAATATAAGCCGAGCGTGGTGGCTCACGCCTGTAATCCCAGCACTCGGGAGGCTGAGGCAGGAGGATCGGTGCGAGTTCGAGACCAGCCTGAGCTGCATAGTGAGACCCTGTCTCAAAAAGACAAAAAAAAAAAAAAAAAATAAAATAAAGCAAATATATAGAGCAAATATGTGGTAATACCACCTAGCCAGGCACACTTGACAGAATTAGCTTCTTAATCCACAAAACAGCCCAATGAGCTAGGTTGTATGATTGCCTCTGTTTCACAGACGGAGAAACTGGGGCACCAGAAGGCTACCTGCTGGGGGACAGAGATTCAAACTCTACCAAGATGGCTCCCCCTTTCTCACTGCCCCCCACAGCCAGCAAAGTCATCGTGTCCTATGTGATAATCCCACACAGTTCCTCTCCCATTGTTCCCCACATGTTGCATTCTTCCCATTCGCAGGGCTTATTACCCCATGTGATTCATGCATTCCTAAACATCCATCAGGTTACTACTTCACATGCCAGCTGCTGGGCCAGCTGCTGGAAAGAAGCATCCACTTAGCAGAGAACACGCAGTCCAGGGCAAGACGGGCATGTAAAATGTTGCTGGGAATTTGATCAAGAAGGCCATGCAGGGGCTGTGGAGACAGCTCTGTGGCACAAGTGCCTGCCTGGGAAGTGCAAGGTCATGAGTTCGAACCCTGGTCCAGCAAAAAGTAAATAAATAAAGGAAGCCCATGTATCTCATGGTGGAAATGACTGACAGAAGAACTATTCAAAATGGGTCTTCCTGCCTGGGAAAGTATTACTGGCTCTGAGAGATGAATCAAGTCACAGAGAAGCAAATCTACACATCAAGGTGAGAGGGTGGTCCTGGGTGAAAATAAAGAGGTACATGAGAAAAACTAACTTTCCTTCATTGCCAAAGAGCTGCTATGAACCTGGTCCTAGGTGGCGGGAGGACTAACCCAAGGAGCGCATGCTCCTGTATAAAATGTATAGTCTCTATAAAATCAAGAGCAGCCACTAGGAGATACTGCATGCTTAGCATGTGCAAGGCCTACGTGATGCTCACAGCACACAAAGGTAAAGAAGAGCAAAGGTCTTCACAGGATGGCCAAGCCATGGTAGGTGCACAGGGAAAGCCTGTTGATCACTGTCTCCTTCCAACAGCACTTTCAACTGCATGATGTGGAGAAGCTTTCCGTAACTCTCTGTATAAAATCAAGTGCAAACGCTGGGAGCTAGTGCATAGTTAGCATGCGTAAGGCCCTGGGTTCTATCTCTAGCACCAAAAATAAATATCAAGATCAAATACTTTTCCAGGATTAAAAGTCCCTAACATCTTCTCTCTTCTGGATTCTGAGCTTACTTCTTGTTACTTTCCAGATCAAGCTTTTCTGTCAATATGTTACAGGGAAATAAGAAAATATTCATCTAGTATGTGTTTGTACATACAATTTAGCTTATGTAGAATACTGGTCTCCTTTCTTTTCTTAACTTTATTTCTTCACATTATGCCTGGCTCAACCTGCCCTGAGGGTAGGACTGGCACAGCATGCAGTGCCAGGGATCAAACTCGGTCACTGCGGTTGCCTAAGCTTGCCTCAGCCAGTGCTTTAGAGTTTTAGACCACTGACCTATCTCACTGGCCCCCAGTCTCCTTTATTTTCTACCTATCTTTTTTAACTTGTTTTTTTGTTTGTTTTTGAGAATTCAATACGAGCAAGTTGTTTTCTCTTCCCCTTTTAACTGTTTTTGTTGTTGTTGTTGTTAGGGGAGTGTTTATTTTTGCTTTTCTTTTTGTTTTTCCCTCTCTCTATGACAGTCCCATGGCACTTCTGGGATACTTTGATGTGTGTGGCACAGATAAACTTTGCTCTATATGGCCATGTATATAAGAGTTTGATACAGGAGGTGCTTGAGAAATGTTTATTGGATTTATAATGAAACATTAAGAAAGTACCTCAAGGGAAAAAAAAAAATCTCACATTACGAGGCACTGTGCTGTTAAGATGCCTGTCATAAAACTTTCCCTCTCTTCTTCCCCTGAAACAGATCATGATTCATCAGGCCTATAAGTGACCCTAGTCTCACCTAAGGAACCACTCTGACAGAACAAAACCATCATTTTCTACTGGACAAGATGCTTCTAGAACAGTAATCAAGTTCCCAATAACTACTGTATTTGTCGAAGCTGATTTAAAAAAAAAAAAAAAAAATCTCTTTTCCAGCTGGCGAGATAGTTCAGTGGACAAGCTGAGGTAAGTGCAGGGATCTGGCACCATGCCCTGCCAGCCCCGCCCCCTGAGGGTGGGCTGAGCTAGCCAGAGTCCTGGCTAGTGGCCTAGGCCTGCCTGCCTGTAATCCCAGCACCGAGGAGGCTGAAAGGAGGATCACCATGAGTCTGAGCTGCTGCGTCGTGAGACCTTAAAAGAACAAAATACATATAAAAAAATCACTTTTCTCACTTATGACATAATGTGGTAATTTTTTTTTAATAGTAAAGTTTGTAAGCTGAACTCAAAGAGCAACCCAAATCAAACATCAAGGAAGTCATTGTACCCATTTTATATGCCATCCTATCCCAAAAGTTTCAGAAGTGTTTTCTTTCTTCTTGCTGGAGATCAACTGCTCAAGTTAGGACCTTCTGGTCACTTCAAGTAGTATGACAACAGCGGGCCAGTAACCAAATATAATCAGAAGCCGGGTACCCTCGGCTCTGTATGAATCTTCTTAAAGGAAAAAAGTAATTAACAAATAAGTTAAAGTTTTTATCCCCACGTGCTCTGGAAGAACATAAATAAAAACTAAACATTTTCATGAACATGTTAATCCTAGGACTCTGACATATACTGAACAAAACTGCTTTAAAACTACAATCAACCCATAAGCTGCTGAAGAAAACTTTGGAAATTTTGCCACTGCTTTGGGCTCCCCTCCAACAATATTCTCTCTACTCAAGTAAAGGAGATGAGACCATTGTTGTGATCCTGTCCTTTGCCTCCAATCCTCATACCTCCCAATGCGTTGGGATGGCCGGAGTGACACATGAGATCTAAAGTGGGTGGATAAAAATAACCCGGTCTTCAAAAAGACATGACAAACGCCAGACAGCTGAGTCACTTTGAAGCCCATGTTGACTCCTGAGAGGGACAGTCACCTTTCTATCGTCTCCCACTCGTTCACACTCAGCCAGGTGGAACCCCACCAGGGGTGGGGGCCTGCGACGGGCCGCACCTTCTGCTCCAGGCTCCGAGGTTCCCACTCGAAATTGAACTTCTAATAATTTACACTGGAGCCCGTCGGCCCAAGTGACTCACTCATAAGGGAAAAGCTGGAGAAAATCGTAATCCGGTAGACCCCGGTTTCCGCGGCCCGGGTGGCGCCACCGGAAAGCTGCTTCTCACATTCTGATGGCTAGAAAGACTGGGGAGAGACGGGAAGTGCAGGGAGCCGAGCTCGGGGGCGTCACAGGCGTCCAGGGGTGGGACGCGGGAAGAGGCTGTACGCGAGCGTCGGGGCGCCCCGAGGGGGATCCCACCCCGGCCCCACCCCCGCCCGCTCACCCCGAGGGCCTGCGAGCTGCGCCGCGCGGCTCCAGCGGGGCGAACTCTTCACCCCGCGGCTCTGCCCCAGGGCGCCGGCCCTCGTCGCGCAGCGGCCCCACGGCGCAGCTCCACCCGACTCCGCCCGACCCGGCCGCAGCCCCGGAGCAGGACCTGGCCCGCGCGCACCCGCCCCAGCCTCCCCTCGCGGCCGGCCGCCCGCCCGGGCGCGCACCTACCGGGGAATCGTAGGAGAAGGCGCACTCGCTCTTGTAAACCCTGTCCCCGGAGCGGGGCACGCGGATCGTGGGCATGTGGGGCACCAGCAGCTCGCCGACGTCGCCCGCAGCCATCTTCCTGCCGCCGCCCAGCACGCCGAACAGAGCGCCCCGGCGCTGCATGGCCGAGCGCGGGCCGAGCGCGGAGCCGAGCGGGTGGACAGGCGGGCGCGGGGCCGGGGCCGGGGCGGGCGCGGAGCGGAGCGGGAGCCGCACTCGCGCCCGGGGCGGGGGACGCGGCTATTTTTAGTCCAATGGCGAGTCGCCGGCCCAGCTGCAGCGTCGGGCGGGGCGCCGGGCAGCCGCGCCGCAGCGCGCCGGGGAGGGGGCGCCGGAGGGGGCTGCACCCGCCTGCCTCGGCGGCCCGCAGGGCGAGCGGAGCCGAGCGCCCCGCCCAGGACCGCGCTCGCCCCGCCGGCGGGGCTGGACCCGCGCAGGGTTTTCGATCGAGGACCCTAGCTGGCCAAGGAGCAGCGCCGAGAAGGCCAACACAAAGACGGGGAGTTTAAAAAAAAAATAAATCCGAAGAGCGGCGACTTCCCGGGATTGGAGGGAGGGTCGGTGCGCACGGCCTCAGGGCCCGAAACAAACCGTGTTCGCGCCGCGCGCTCTGGGGCTGCCTCACTTTTTTTTTTTTTTTAAACTCAGTAAGAAACTGGAATCGAGTCTACTGAGATGGATGGGAGATGGTTTACAGGTTTTTCTTACGTGTTGCAAGAGGAAGGGGACAGACGGGATCCCACCACCCCCAGGGCAGAGAGAAGCTTTGTTTTTCCCTGTCCTTAGAATGCCTTCCCTGTGATTCACGGCCCCTGTGTCCAACACTGAAGGACCTGGTTCGAGGACTTTGTGTGCAGACCCACGCGGACACAGCCCGATCCTGCGCGTCCAGTTCCTCAGAACAAATAATGAGTAGGGTTGTGTTGGGGAGAAAATGATTTGGGAACAGAAAAGTCACAGCATAGTCTAACCCTCTACCCCCATAAACTCATAAACATAGTTTGGGTGAGGGTCCCTAACCACACCAAAGCACTCTTAGGATAGAGAACTCAAGAGTCCGTGCTGAGTTATAAAATACAAATTACAAGAAACAGTGGTCTTAACGGCTGCTTTTTATTAGGCCTCTCCCCTGAAAGTCTACCGCGACTTTTTGGTTTGCTAAGTTATTTCTCTATTCTCTTCTAGGTTCTCTGCAGTTCTCCAGCTTGTCTAGATTTCCACCTACTCAAGCAACACTTGAACACAACACACATTCGTGTAACTCTCAGTGTCAGACTAGCAGTTGGAAATGGCAGAGGTCACCAGATAGAGGGAAAACTTCAGCACTACCGCTAAATGCATCATTATCCAAATACTCTCACACAGCGTTTATTGGACGTTTATTCTCTCCGTAGAATTTTGCCATCTTCTACGTAAAGGCTATTTAGGTTCATGGATGGCACATGCTCCAAATACTGGAATAAAACGATTCAAAACGTTGAAATCTTCAAATTTAATGTTAGATTAAATGTAAATTAAATCAGTGAGGTACTTCTTTTCATCTTTCGTGGTGGTAAACATATAACTTAGCCTTGCCTGAGAAACAGGCCCTCGCATATGTTGTTGGAGGAAATAACCACAGAGACTTTCGGAAGAAACTTTGATAATACATCATAGCCGGGTGTGGTGGCACACACCTGTAATCCTAGCCCTTGGGAAGCTGAGGCAGGAGGATCAGTGCGAGTTAGAGACCAGCCTGGGATACAAAAGTGAGCTCAAAGTCACCCTGAAATGCATAGCAAGACCCTGTCTCAAGAAAAAAAAATACTGACCATAATCTTATATATCTACACGGTTTTCCTAGAAATTCCTTGTCTAGATATTCACGCTGCAGGAGCTGGGGAAATAGCTCAGTAGAACAAGCTCTTGCCTGGCAAACGCAAGTACCTGAGTGCAAACAAATAAATAGACATGCACACTACAAATAAATTCAGACCATGTAAAAATATTTGTTGGTGTGCTGTTTATAGGAGGATAGGGAACAGTGTAGACAACCACCTGTAGGGAGTGATTAAAATGCAGTGCTCTGGAAGAGAATGCGTAGCCCTACATGTGTTGATATTCCACAATCTCAAGTCCTATTATTGGATGAAAACAAAGTACAAATGTGTGCAAAACTGAGGAACATGTGCAAGGCTAATAATAACATGTGAGAAGCACTCTCGCACATCCTATATACCAGGGTTTGGTTGATCATAAACAGAAAATTTTCTTAATATTGCTCTGTGAGATATACCTGTACAGTGGCATACATGTGCATGATTAGCCTTTTGATGTCTCTAGAAGAGTACAAAAATAGAAATTGTGGAGAGAATGCCCGTCAGAGGAATATTTACTTTTTTTTTTTTTTTTGGTCTTTTTGGTCTTTTTGAGACAGGATATCACTATGCAGTTCAGGCCAACTTTGAGCTCACTTTATAGCCCAGACTGCCCTCAAACTCACAATGATCCCCCTGCCTCAACCTCCAGTGTGCTGGGATTACAGGCATGCAGCACCACAGCCAGCATTCCAGACTTTTATTATGTTCAAGAATTGTTACAAATTGGAACTGGGGAGACAGTGCAGTGGCATAAGCACCAGCCTGGCAAGCACAAGGTCCTGAGTTCAATCCCTGGTACCAAATAAAATGAAAATTAATAAGAACCCAATTGTAGAAACACTCCGAGGTTCATAAACAGTAGCAGTAAATGGAGATTGCAGGGAATTGCTACTACATTGCTGTAACAAAGCATGCCAACTTTTTTCACAGGTTAAAATCATGGAAAATGGTACCTGTACAACCAGTTGAAGCAGTCAGTCAAGGATGCTTCTGATGGCTCCAGTCACCACAGGGTCTATCTGTGCCTTCATAGAGAGTTGAGGAGATGTCACATTTCAGCCTCATCTCTGCATACCAGAGTGCTAATAGCATGCCAATGAAAAGTCCTACCTTTTTTTCCCCTCCATCTTTTTTGAGAAAGGGTCTCACTATGTAGTTCGAGCTATCCTGGAGCTCATTATGTAGCCCAGACTGAATTCACAGCAATCCTCCTGCCTCAACCTTCTGAGGACTGGGATTATAGCTGTGTGCCACCACGCCCGGTGAGATGGGTACTAACTACTCAAAGATACTTATGCAAATATACAATTTTTTTTTTTTTTTTTTTGGTCTTTTTGAGACAGCAGGTTCTTGCTATGCAGTTCAATTTGGCCTTGAGCTCACTTTGTAGCCCAGGCTGGTTTTCAACTCACAATTCTCCTGCCTCAGCCTCACCAATGCTGGGATTACATGTACTACCAAACCAGGCATTGTTTCAATATTTTTGTAGTACAAACTTTTTGTAGTAGAGTGCTTAAAGTAGAATGCCTATACCTTATTGTGACTGGGTAAAAATACAAACATGTATTGTGACATGGCCAAAAGTGCATAATAAATGTAAATGGTTGCTTTTGGGATTTGGTTATAAGAGATTTTGTTTCTACTTTCAAAATGTCTCCAATGATGTTACTTTTTTATACAGTTAAAAAGTTAGCAAGGCTTTCCAATTTGATCCCGGCAGAATGGCTCCTGCAAAGAAGGATGGAGAGAAGAAAAAGGGCCGCTCTGCTATCAACAAAGTGGTGACCCGAGAATACACAATCAACATTCACAAGCGCATCCACGGAGTAGGCTTCAAAAAGCGCGCCCCTCAGGCACTTAAGGAGATCCGGAAGTTTGCTATGAAGGAGATGAGGACACCAGATGTGCGCATTGACACCAGACTCAACAAAGCTTGCTGGGCCAAAGGAATAAGGAATGTTCCATACCGTATCCCGGTACAGCTGTCCAGGAAACAGAATGAGGATGAAGACTCACCAAACAAGCTGTATACCTTGGTAACCTGTTACCATGTTCAAAAATCTCCAGACAGTGAATGTGGATGAGAACTAACCTGCAAGTAAAGTTACAGAACTGAAAAAAAAAAAGTTAGCAAGTTAAGTTAGGGCCAGCAGATAGCTCAGAGGACTAAAGCACCTGCTCAGGCAATCTTAGGCAAACTTAAGCAAGCACAGGGACCACTGTTCGATCCCCAGAATCACATGCTACACCAGCCTTGTCCCCAGGGTGGGCTGAGCTGGCCACAGAGCCCCAGCATAGTGGCATAAGCCTGTAATCCTAGCACTTGGAAGGCTGAAAACAGGAGGATCACTGAGTCGAAGCTACATAGTGAGACCCTGTGACAACCAAATACAAGAAAGAAAGAAAGAAAGAAAGAAAGAAAGAAAGAAAGAAAGAAAGAAAGAAAGGAAGAAAGAAAGGAAGAAAGAAAGAAGGAAAGAAAGAAAGAAAGAAAAAGAAAGAAAGATAAATAGATTAGTAAAAGAAAACTACATTCATTAGAACATTTTAGGGCTGGGCATGGTGGCACTACCAGTAGTCCCAGCTACTCAGGGGGCTAAAGCAGGAAGATTACTTTAACACAGAACTTCAAAACCTATTTCTCCTATTTTCATCTCTTTTTTTTCTTTCAGAAACCAGGGATTGAATTCAAACTCTTGCACTTGTCAGACAAGCACTTATTCTACTGAGCTATCTCTCTGATCCCTAGTTCCATCTTCTTAATCCTCTTAAGACACAGTATTTGGGGTTGGAGATGTAACTCAGTGATACAGTACTTGCCTAGAATGCATGAGACCCTTGGTTCTATTCCTTGTATCACAGAAAAGAAATTACAAACAAAAAACTAGTAGCTTTTTCCATGAAGACCTTCCTGACTGCTTTCAGAAATGAATCTTAAAACATTATAACACCTACTATCTATTCTCATCACTGGAAACTTCTTTTGATAGCTCTTGTACTCTGATGAAATGAGGCTTGGTTCTCTGTCTTATATCTCTACAGAGGGAGCAAACCCAGTGAAAGATGCTTTGTGTCTTAGCATCCTTGCACATTTTGAAAGCTCCGTGTTGGTGGAATATTGTCCTCCTAGAACAAAATAAAATAAAAGCAGCCTTTTATTTTAGGCCCTCAATGAATACCTGGCAAGTGAGTGGCACACATCAGCAGCATCATAATAAATATATTTTACAGCCTTCTTTGGGTCTTTTCATTGCTACACAAATGTTATTCCAAGAACTGACAGCAGTTACATTAAAATTTGATTTGAATATTACTTATGATGACTAACGCCACAAAGTGTACCTGGGTAATTCTATAGAAGAGAAAGATATTCTAATTACTTTAATTAGTGGTCTAGCTCTTGACCTTGGATACGTTCCAGCAATGTACAGTGTGATCTTATGAAGCTATGTATGATGAGATTTGTTAGGGAGCCATGAGCATACAGTGTTTTATTATGGTGGTTAAATTTTCCAAGAAACGTATTACTAAATATAGAATAGGGCAATGGTTAAGAAGTTGGCGGCATTTTCTCTTTAAGAAAAGAGCCATAGGGCCCGGCGGGATGGTTCAGTGGTCTAAAGCACCTGCTTGGGGAAGCTTGGGCGGCTTCAGGGACCACAGTTCGATCCCCAGGACTGCATGCTGCGCCAGCCCTGCCCTCGGGCATTGGGGTGGGCTGAGCCGGCCATAAAGATGGGTGAATAGAGAAACAAAGGTTCTGAAACAAGAATAAAAATAATAATAAAAAAAAGAAAAGAGCCATAAAATTCATATAGTATTAGAATATTGCTTGGCCTGGAAAGATGATCAGTGTAGCACAGAATGAGGTATAGATTCAGATGGGCCACCTGTTAGCACAGGTTATCTCTGGGGACTATTTTTTCCCCTGTACCTTTCTGTGTGTCTAGATCTTGTGCCCTGAGTGACTACTTTTTGGTGAGTGAAGGAGCAACATTAACTTTTTACAGTATCGCCAGTCCTATCAATGTGCTCTTCCATCCATTCTCCTTCTTACTTGCCCCCCTCTGCACCCACCTAATACTAAGCATCTTTGGTACCAGATTCATGAACAGTCTGCCTAGCTGGAAGGTAGGCTCACACTGGAATGAACAAACCCCTGGAGCAGCCCTTCACCTCAGGAGGAGGTAAGCTCTTCGTCGGCCTACAAGGAACTCTGAGATGCCTGCTCACCTTTTGGACTTCATGATGTGCAGGCCTCCCACAGTCCTTACAGGAGGCTGATTCATAACAGACTCGCAGCGGCGGAGGGCAGATTGTCTCTCAGTCTAGTCCAACAGCAGTCATTGGCTCGAAGCCCACCATTTCCATGTGTGCACACAGGGAGAAATGTCCTTCCCCAGGGGTAGGGAAGCTCAGCGTGAGCCATCCTGAAACACTAACCATGAACCAAGGATGCTTTTCAGATTTCCCAGTAATGGGCCAAAACAAGTTATATAAATATGGCACATGTTTACTAAATATAGAATAGGATAAAATTCAAGTAAGTGACACCAAATTCCAAATTGAGTCCAAATTGACTCCAAACTTCATACTCACCAGAAAATTGTGTCTCTTTCTTAGTGATAAGGAGCTCAAGACGAACAATTTAACCTTCACTTTTCTTGGTTTTTTTTTTTTTTTTTTT